>JAPEVC010000144.1:0-95738 GCA_027946555.1 Gnomoniopsis sp. IMI 355080
CAGCACGACCATCTCTCGCGCCCCCATACGCTACGAAGCCCCTCCCCCTCCGCCACCGCCTGGCAACGACATGGATGTCGACGGCGGCGAAGATGACGACGATGACGACGATTCCTCGCTCCCACCCAGCCTCGGCCTAGGCGCGAACATGGCTTCCGCCGAAGATGAGCAACGCCGCACCAATCTCCCGGGTCAAAAGGGCTTTGCCCAGCGACTCATGTCGAAATACGGCTGGACAGCCGGCTCAGGGCTCGGCGCCGACTCTTCCGGCATCATCAACCCGCTAGCCGTCAAGGTCGAGAAGCGGCGCAAGAAGCCCGATGCAGAAGGCGGAGGCTTCGCAGAGCCAGGCGGCCGCGGCAAGATCGTTGGTGGCAAGACGGCCTCTACCGCGGAATCTGACGCCGGCAAGTTCGGGCCCATGTCGGAGGTCATTGTGCTGCGCAACATGCTCGAGGGTATGGAGAATTTGCAGGACGAGATCAATGACGGCCTGGGACAAGAAATTGGGGAGGAATGCGGAGACAAGTATGGCCGTGTGGAGCGACTGTATATCGATGTCGAAGGACGGCAAGTATTTATTAAATTTACCGATGCAGTAAGTGCGCTACGGGCGGTGAATGCGTTGGAGGGGAGGATTTTCAATGGGCATGCCATCGCGGCGCGGTTTTGGGATGGAGAGAAGTTTGAGAAAGGTGAGTATAGTTGATTAGCCATATACGACGGCGCAGCCCAGTATAATTTTACGGTTACCATCGTGCTGCGGAGCGCCAGCATGCATCATTGCCGTATCAACAAGTCCAGGGCTCTATACTACATTAGAAGAATCGGATGGTCGACTCGAATTATAGAGTGATGAAAGCATACACAAGTACTTGGATATCTGACTGAATTGGGACTATGTACAAGGCCGGAGGCGCCCCATTTATTTATGATATACGATTTGACCGACCTTTTTCAGACATTACTATCTATCCCCCACCACCGCATCGGTGGTCTGCCGAACCGCAATACATTCACACCCATAATAGAAACCCTTGACACAGCAACGCTTCGTAACGGATTGTAAAGAGGAATTATTAGTCTAGTGTGGGTTTGTTTTCCTGTACGTACAAGTGACTCCGATGTAAACCACGCGCGCGATTGTGGATGACCTGCTGAGCTAATCGACCAGACCTTCAGACACAGAAAAGATCCATCATCCTGGGGGAATTTGTTTGAAAAAAGGAAAGAACGCCTCCGATTGTTACCCTGACCCTGTACAAGTTGCATCACATCGATGCTCCCAAAACCCCAACTGTCTCCAACTCATCAAGCACCCAACACATCATTCCAAGGCCACTTACAGCAGCTGAGCCAAAAGACCGACAAAGCTCAGACCCATAGCGGCCGAGTTGACGTGCAGCATGGCAGCACTGCTCGAGTTGCTAGAGCTGCCAGTGCTGGAGGTACCGCCGGAGGCGCTACCAGTGTTGGCGTCGTCGTTGTTAGAGGTGCACTGGAACTTGCCCTGAATGTTGCCGTTTCCACTGGGCTCAGGGGCGTTCTCTTTCAGGGTCGTGCAGTCGTCTGAGATGTCGGTGGTAGAAGTAACAGTGAAGGTACCGACAACGTCGTTGAGGTCAGGCATGACCACACTGATAATCATTAGTATTCAGATTCCGCAACTCAAGTGGGACAGGAGAACTCACGTGGAGAAGTTACCACCGCAGTCGACAGCACCGCCGACATCGGCCAGAAGAGGGAGGGTCAGGTTCTGGAATGCGGTGTTGTTGACGATAGTCAGACCACCACCAACACTCTTCAGGACTGGCAGGTTAAGGGAGGTCATGTCGGCGTTGTTGATGAACGAAACGTCACCGGTCTCCGTCTTGGTGAAGTTGGGGAGAGACAGAGAGGTGAAGTAGTTGGAGTCGAAGCGGGCAGAGCCGTTGACGACCTGCAGGGCGGGGGCCGTGAAGGTGGTGGTGTTGGCGATAGTAAGCTCCTTGGCCCATGCGAGCGAGCTAAGGCTGACGGCCAAGTTCTGACCGTTGGCCTGGAGGATCAGGTTGTCAGTCAAGCTGGTGAGGGCCAGGTCCACGGTCTGAAGACGGCCGTTGTTGTTCAAGTCGAGGAGGCCGACGGTCTGGAGCGAATCACTGAGACCAGCGAGGGTGCTCAAGTGGGTGTCGCTGATGGTGATGTTGGTGGCCGTCTCGACACCAGCGGTGAACGTCAGCTCACTCAGAGCAGGGAGGGTGGTCCAGGCAATGGTGCCCACGGAGGTCAGGGCAGTCAAGCTCAGGGTGGAGAGAGCAGTAAGGTTGTTGAGAGTGAAGGTGTCCGAGATGGACTTGAGCGAGCCAGCCGTCAGCGAGATCAATGCCAAGCTGTCGGCAGTCAAGCTTCCCTCGATCTTGGCAACGGATCCCAGGTCGACCGTAGTACCAGCGTCCGAGGAGATAACAACATCACCCGTCAAGCTTGTGCAGCTTGCGACGGCAGCGTCGGTGGCAGCGGTGATTGTGAAGGTGGCGGAGGAGCAGGAAGACTGGGCTGTTGAGTAAAAGTGTTAGTTCAAGATTGTGCCTCATTGTGAGGTGGGTAGATTTAATCTCAGGACGTACCAGAAGCCACAGTGGCGGCCACGAGGGCAGAGATGGCGTACTTGGAGAACATTTTGCTAAAGGGGACTGATGAATGTTGGTGGTTAGCAAAAATGTCCAGCGAGACAACTTCTGGTCTTCTTGTGTGATTTTTATGGCTGTGGTGCGGTAATGTGGGAGAAGGGTGAATCCAGAATCCGAGGACGGTAGATGTCGTAGTCGTGTTGTTGGGTAGTAGAAACAGATGATTGATGCTTGTATTCGCCACGGGAACCAATTGACTGACGAAGACGGAGACGAAGCTCGACCGCAATAGCGTAGCAATGATTGCAGTGATGCGTGATTCCAAAACTTGTCTGGCGGTGCAAATCAAAAGCCAAGCGGAGCAGAACAGATAATAATTGCTGAGCTTGGAGGTCGGACGCCTTGCTTGCTGTTTGAGTTCTAACTTATGCAGTTCTTTCCTCAACGAGTGTTGTGGAGCAGAGACCAAATTCGAGGGACAGGCAGGAGCGAAGGGGTTGTCAAAGTTGCGGGTCGGTGTTTCCAGCAGTTCGCAGTCCGTGGTAAAAATTGGGCCAGTAGTCGTTGATCGTCGGTGGGTGCGGTTGCGGTGGGTTTCAATCCAAACAAAAACAAACCAGTGTCCAGGCAGCGGGTGTGATTTGATGATGGGCAGACAAACAAAAGACAGGTCTCTAATGGACCCTCGATCTCGTATTGAAGGACTTGTTGCTACTTACAGGTTACGAAGAATTCCAGTTGGGTGGTGGCGTAGAATTCCAGAGGTAGTCGCTCGTATGGTGACGACGACACGGAATGGGAAAAGGGGCAGAGGGAGAATGAAATTACACGTGTTAGACGGTTCTTTCTCTTGATTGAAGGCTCTCTGCACGCCGAATGGAATTATTGACTGTAGCGAGTGTCGTGAACGGAATGGAAGGAAGGGAAGAGAGGAAGAAGTGGCAGTGAGAGAAGAAACTGGGGAAGGAAGGAAGTAAATGAGCTGTCCTGCAAGGTTAAGGTAGCAGGAGGTAGGAGCAGGTTGGTCAAAAGGCAGAACGGGAAGCTGCGCGGCCAGCAGAAAGGGGGAGGATGGGCTGCCTTGGAACAGGGAATATTGATTGGGCTGGGGTCGGCTCATCAAAAATCAAGGCCGCGGGAGCCCACTGATGATCTGCTTGCTCTTCTCCTGCTCGGTCCACGCCTCCCATTCTACGCAATATCCCCCGGGCCTTGTTCGCTAGAGTTACAGTGCCAAAGGTGTGTCCGCCCAGCCAATTCCCAGGCAATCATCGGCGTTGCTCGCGATGGGGCGTGTCTCGAAGAAACACCTGAGTGGGTCATGACGCAGGGACATCCATGGGGCGCGGCAGCAAGACAATCCATGCGAGATTGTCACTGTCCGAAGATTATTACTACACAAATCGTATGCATGCAGACCACCTAACGCACTCAATGGACGGACTGCTGAGCTTGTGCGATAGTATCAGCAATTATTGGCTTCTCTCCAAATGTGCCTTCAAAGAGACTTTTTGACCAAGGCCAAAGATCTCACCAACATAGCCGCCTTTGACTTCGTCTGATGTTTACTTCTCCTCTTCGTGCTTTTTCCCTTGCGCACGCGTCATGGCTCCTCTTTTCTGTGTCTCCCAGCCACCGCCCCAGCGTTCATCACTACGTGGACAACCCTTGGTATCCGTTGACCCCCGGGACACTCGCCGTTGCTGGCATTGATGGAAACCGATCTGCAGCAGCTATGATTGAAATAGCATTTCATCGAATTTCAACGACATAAAGATGTGCGGGTCTTGCTGCCCATTTGGCTTTAACACAAGAAGCATCCCCACCTGGCTTCAGCAACATGTCAAGCAATCATTTGCCCTCAGATCATCTTTGAGCGGCGGGTCCGTCGGCAGAGCTGCTGGATACACGGCACCGGCCGATTACGAGTCCTTTTTGCCGTCCAAGCCGTCATCTTCCTGGACATTTGATCCGGACAGACTGGTTGAATGGAGCCGCAATCACCTACGCGAAATTGCCACTGCCACCTCTAGGTACTACTCGCGGCCTACTGAAAGAATGCGCCAACGCTTGCCATCTTTACTGTGGTACTCCATACATTGTCGCCACCGGTGCACACTTACCCTATGGATAGCTGCCACCATCAACCACCTGAGAGCTTTGATAGAGTTGGCCCGGGATAGATTGGGCGAGAAGCTTCCGCCTTGCCAACCTATTGCATCCATGCCCTCGTCGACGGCGACGTCGCGGACCAGCCACGGCTGAACTTACATAACCGACATAGTAGTATCTTGGATCCTTGGCTACTGCGGGTGCTATTACTCCTGTGATCAATAACGCCTCGGTAATCCCATATAACCTGGATACCGGGCCTATACTGCGCATGTAATTGTTCATGCTGTCTTGACTGGTTCAACTTCGACAATCTCGATGCAGAGCTATCCGTATCTCTGGAAGAGACAGCTGTGGGATCAAACTTGTGTTAATGAGCTATGGCGCAGGTGAGATTATTGGCTTGTCGCAGGGAACGCCAGAAGAAAATCCCAGATTTATCGTACAAGCGATGCTTTTGTCAAAGTAGACTAGAGGACCGCTCTACAGCAAAGACGCACCAGCACTACGATGATCTTGACTTCCTATAGGAGCGACCTCCAAAAGATGGCATTAAAACCGACCCATCTCTTCGGCCACACGGTTCTACAAATACGAGTGGTACCGTACATTGCTTGCAGATTTTGAACACACTAGCGCCTTGGGATGCATGCCTCTCCACGCTAGCTGGCTAGGGACGCGAAAGAGCCCGGAGTATTACCACACAGAGTACGAAGCAGTCTGCGTGTATTTGGGGTCTTATAGCAACGGCTACCCTAGCGCAGCCGTTCAATGTCAACACGAGAGACTTTGCCAGCTGACAGGTAGACAGGTACCTAGATAGTGCTGGTGTCTGTGCACGCAGACCTAAAAGGCTCGGCAGCACCGTCGTCGCGACAAATTTTCCGGCCTTCTTCTTTTCCCGTCTAGGCCGCTGATGAGCCGCTAGTTTGCCATTCCATAAATCCATCTAAATGAACTCCACGAGCGCGTCTGGCCCCCTTCAATTTCTCACGTCGATTCGATCAATATGGAGCAGGTAGCATTGAGCGATGTCGATGGTCCTTATCACGAACCTAATGAGAGAAAAGTGGCTCCCTCATTTGAGGTCCGACATGGTTCTCAGGATACATGCACACCCTCTCACCCACGCGCTTGATCTGGGAAAGCTAAAACCCAGCACGATGATTGGTCAATGGACCTTACAAAAGCTCGGCTGTCTCCCATCGAGACGTGGCTCATCCCTGCTGCCCCTGGAGGGAGCCACCGAGGCCATCCTCAATGCGTCCAGCATCATCTTGGCTTCCACCGCGGTGCCTCATATTTGAAGCCGGCCTGGTGTTAAAAATGGACACAAAATCCACACAAGCGACATCATGAAGTCTCATTCTAGAATGCTTTCTGTGGCTTGGCTTGACCTTGTGACAAGCTTGTACTGATCGGACGGACGTTTGTTCCTTGAACAGCAAACCATTAGACTGCACCAAATGTGTTTGCCCATTGCACTTGGAGAATGTGTCTGTTTACCTTCTGCCGCGTTGGCCAGCAAGACCCAATCATCAAAATGCTGACAGACCACGGGTGGTACTTAGACCCGTTCTTCTTCGTGCTCGGTCAAACACATCGCATCAGAATTTAGCAACGAGTCAACATGGCAGTTCTCTTTGCGACACTCTCAAACCGAACGGTAGCCTTGGCGGCGCCATTTTTCACCCGACAAGATGCCTTCATCGACCAGGTGTCGCCCACTGAATCGGGGCTTGGCATGGGCTGTGACTGAAATCAATGTCTCTCAGCAAGGCAAGCAAGGCTACTGAATAAATGTCAGCTCGAAGACTTAAAGGTTGGCTCGAATAGAGCTCCAAAGCTAGTCAGACTAGCCCGCACACTTTAGCCAGCCTTGTCTTTACGTCAACGTCAAACAGAGACCTGCACTGCCATATTATTCATGGTGACTCCGCCTGTACAACCTTTATTGCAACACATACACAGATGCAAACCCGATCCTGTCAGAGAGCGGCTCGGACAAAGTTACGGCAAAACCCGTCTGCTATCATATCTGTGTGCTGCTTCACGAACTCGCCCGAGAAGAAAGCAATCCCAGATGACAGTCTTTTTAATCCATCCATACATGTCTGACGAACCAAGCCGGCGATATTGCTTCAAAACACATGGCAGCACACCACTCACACAAGAACACGCAACGTGCTGCTAAGGTGAGTCAACCATGTGATTGATGACGAGCAGATCATGCTGCATCGCATGACAGTGACACTCGTCCCTGCATTCTCCTTTGACCCTCCATTATCGCATCGTTCAACAGATCGTCAAGTTGTCAGGCGTTGGAACACGGCCACCTAATCCGTCGCGTTGGACAACGCCCAGGTTGCCAGCGGTTGGCGGACAGGACGGTGGTCAGGGCCACAGCATATGTGCATTCAGAACTTTATTCCTACCCGCAGGATGGCTGCGTGCATCTGGCCGTCCGTCCATGTAGACAGACACTCACCACTGGCCCTCCCCACGTACAGCAGCAAGCGAGGGCCTTGTGTCACGACTTTTCGACGTCGCTCGAGTATGTCCTGTAGTAGGAAAGGGCTTGTGTCCAATGCTCCTCGTGCGACCAGAAACTGCCGCTGACGACAGCGTCTTCAACAATGTCTCGGCTTGCGCGGTTGGGATGTCGGGGTCTGCGCCAAATAGTGCAACCAGCCAGTTCCAAGATCGACTTACTCCAAGCCACACCGCGGTGAGTTTTACATTCAGACGAAAGCATATAAGAAATCCGGGAGGTGGGTGCACCGCCTTTGCTCTCCAATTCTCACATGGGATTTTTGCAAGATTTCCATTTGTCGGTGCTGCTGAAACCTGGTCCTTTTTTTGGAGCCAAGATTTATGCACTGCCAGGCTGCCAGGCGGGCTGGCGGGCTATGACATCGGATCTGCTGGACGATCGACACATGGTTGATTTGACGACGAGTACTGGGCCGTGTCTGGGGTTAATGGTGGATCTGGTTTCAACTTTCGTGACGGCATGCTTAATCGGAGGGAGAAGGCAATGGAAGGAACGAGCCATGTTCGCGAGGGCACGTGGGACCTTGGCGCGGAGAACAGAGTCCGGCGCCTTGCTTGATAATTGGACCAGGACACCATTTATGGCGTCGCGTGGTGCTGGTCGAACCTTAGCCTCGACTGCGGCTCAAACGTGTGCTGATGCATGTACCATGGACGACAGACCAAATCGTTAGAGGATAGCACTGTTGGCAGACCACTGTTGGCAAGTCTGTATGGGGGATACCATGTATGTGATCACTCCGTGCGTTGGGGTGCGACTATATCTTGATAGGATTTCAGTGAACGATTTTTTTTCACCTAGCCAAGTGAGGCTATTCACAGAGCTTGTCGGTAGCTGTTGCACTGCGATTCTAAGCAGCTGAGTCCAATATGCAGTTCGGCGGACTGCGAGCGACTTGCTGCTGGAACATAACAGCACTGCATTGACTTGTCTACGTCGAGTGAATCGAGCCGTAAGGCTATTGATAATGCCTGTGCAACACCGCTTGCGCGAGACAAGACACAAATGGCGGGCCTAGGATATGGCATATGGTTGTTTGGGGACATCCATTACCTGCTGCATCATGAAGTTGTCCAGGATTGCTTACGGATGAGTCAGATGGAAGCAGCCTGTCAACCTAGGCTGAACGATGCGTCGAGTGATCGTATATTCTTCTTGTGCTTCTGCGGTGTTCCTTTAACTTTTGAAATCTTGCGGTTCTCCTGCCTTTTCGGTTATGCTTTCCCGAGCTCCACAGCAACCAACCACAATGTTGTCGAATCAACCCGAGGTATTCCTTCCATGTGAGGTCGAAGAATCCGGGCTGATCACACAGTTGCGCGCAGTTAGTGCTGTACAACTAGTCACATGAAGCCAGGTCAGATGTTCTTCAAAATACTGTTGGGTACGCGGAGTGAGGACGGTCGATATGTTTGGTAAATCATCAGTGTCATGAGGTCCGGTAGGTGCCTCGAATGTATATCACAAACTGGAAGGGGAGGGATTATTGGTGAATCTAGCAACGAGTGCTTTGGGCCACATAAGTTCGTCACTTCTTGGTTTGTCACTCTAAATATACCTGTCACTGGCGTGTCGTACGGTATAGTGGTATGCTCGAGGCAGATTGTTATGGAAAGTCAATCCTTGAGCGAAGGTCAATAACTTTTACGACAAGAGATTAGGCAGTGACTCGCCGCGTCGAACTCTGTCGATAATGTTTGACTGCCCGCTGTGGGGATTTCGCTGGAGGTTTTGTGGCGTTTGAGGAGGTTGGCGGTGATCGAGGCATACGCGTCGTGCGCGGGAGGCTGCTGGTGTGTTTGTGTTTGAATGGGAGCCACTCTTAATCGCTGAATGTCCGTGTGATGTAGATGGCTGGTTGCTATTTTACAAGTCATTGCCTTCTTTGTCCATGAACTCTTGAAGCACCCTGTGTGTAACCATAGTGCCAGGCCTGCGGTTGGCGTGTTCTGGGACACAATTATGGTTCAGACAATATATCGCAAGAAGGGGCCGAGGGGCCACGCGGTTGCTGTGTGGGACCGAGACACGATGGCAAAGGATATTGTATGCCATGGCATTTCTCTCAAGGGAGGTGTAGACGTGGGCTATATTACATCATGGCAGCAGCTTAGCGACGTCCCTTGTGTAAATGGAGACAATCGAGTGGCAAGGTGTGAGCGAGAGTCGGCGACCACGAAGTTAAAGCAGTCTTATTGCCAAGGTTGTCAGTATGAGGCAAGGAGTCATGAGGCTGGGTTTTGTCTGTTCTAGCTTGCATGTCGAAGCTATTCTGGTGATAGGACTTGCTCACTGGTTTATGGACAAATTGTCCAGCCCACAAATCCAGAGACACGACGCCCAAACTTTGATGGCGTTCGAAAGTTGGAGTGGTGCACGATGAGCTAAACTCATCCATGGCTGGATTATCGTTGAATCTCGGCTCGCCCAGCGTCACCTCACTCCAATGTGCTGATGTCCGTCTCCTCGACCCTCCACATATACCACATGAAGACGCTCCTGTACGGACTGAACGGCTCCGCCATCTCCAGCATCTCTTTCTCGCTCATATACTTCCACTTGTTTCCGCTGCCCTTGGCCTTCAATTTGCTTACGTCTCGTCCGGCAAAAGCTGCCATGCCCCTCTGCACACCCAGATCCCCCGTACTGAACACATCCATCCTTTTTAAACCAAAGCACGCAAACATCTCCACACTCCACTTTCCTAATCCGCGTACCGCAATCAACCGCTCCAACACTTCCTCGTAGGATGCATCCGCCAGCCAAGCAGCACTCAGATCGCCATCCACAAACTTTTGCGCAAGTCCTTGAAGATACTCAGCCTTCCGCTGCGACAAACCTGCTGTCCGCAATTTGTCCACACTTGTGGCGGCGACCTGGGAAGGCGTCGGAAATCTCTTGCTGGCAGTGGTGGTGGTTGCTTCGGCCGCGGCGTCATGGTCGAAAAGGGCGATGAATCGTCCTTTGATAGCCTTGGCAGCGGCGCCCGAGACTTGCTGCGAGATAATGCCGGACGCTAGGGACTCGAACGGGTCAATTTTCTCAGCTAAGCCGGTAGGAGAGAAGATGCGGCAGTGATGAGCATCAATGAGGGCTTTCAGCCGGGGCTCCGTGCGGATGAGGTGCTCGCAGGCTGAGCTGAGGATGTTGGCCGTTGTGGTCTTGGAGGGCGTGACAGCTTCTCCAAGGGAGGGCTTTGAAGCTACGATGCGTGATGTCTCGGGTGAAAGGAGCTGTGCATTGGTACCCTTTGGGTCGGCGAGACGGGCCACGCCACGCGACTTGGGCTTGGGTGTGGCAATTGAAGCAGAGGCTTGTGAGGAGCTGGGTGCAGGTGTTGTAGCGCCGTTGGCCGCGGGCTCGGCGATCAGGCCTACTGCGCTGGGAGTTGGCGTAACTGGGGGCTGTGCGATGGATTTCTGGGCGCGTCTCTTTGGTGTAGATGGAGCTTCAATGATCTCAGCGGTAGGCGAAGTCTTCCTTTTGCGCGATGGCGCTGGCGCCACTGGAGGTGGCATAGCTGATGCCTGGGCACTTAGACGGGCAGATCGCCGACTTGACATGGTGAAATGTGAAATGAGTGCTGGGTATGAAGCATGTGACAGAGTTGAACTATTTGTAAATTTGGGACGGTGAATGGGGGAAAACGATGTCCAAGGTTGACGACTGGAAAAGACGGTGATATGATGTAAGATACTCTTTGTGACCATTGGCGCTGTCAGAGAGGGAGAAAGAGCGCCGAAGATGCTAATCCGCGTTCGACACTGCTCTGGCTAAAGATGAGAACCCCAGAAAAAGAAAACAGAATGTTGATCAATGTACCTATGAAACATAAGAAGAGGGACACAGAAGATGGGGAGGATCATTCAGCAGGCTCATGTTGAAACGCGCCCTGAACTCGACAAGCGCGGCTGTCAGTAGCGCCAGTGCACCGCCAACTCACGTGGCTGTTTCTTGGCTTCCCCTCTGGAAATGCGTCCCAAAAAGTCGGGATGGCAGCGATCTTCATGCTGCATCTGGTAAGACGTGACATTGTTCGGGGCTTATCCCTGGGCTCATCAGAAAGCTCCTATACCTTAGGTAGGTAGCTTCAGCTGCGAGCACAGCTATAGCTCCTACATGGTGCGTACTGTACCTACCTACCTATTTGTTCATGGAAGGTCCAAGACGACCCGGAAGTTTGTGCGGAAGGGGTTTTGACAGGGACGGTGGCGGAAGACGGTCTAGAAGGGGGTTTCGGGCAGAACTATAGTAGGTGGCTAATAGTCAGGGTCGAGGTTGTTGAAGGAGGAGGGTCCAGGTGGATCCTCATGTCCGTACTCAGCACATCCTAGGTCAATATACTATGTGAAGATTAGAAAATGTACTATGCGTTTATCACGAGGAGAACTTGTTCTGGGAACCAAATGTCCAGTCCTATGCATACTGCACCATAGAGAGCACAGGCATCTTCAAGTATTGATGATGACAAGCTTGTCCAGTGACAATATATTCCCCCGAAACTTGCTACCTGGGTAAATCGATACTGTAGTACTTCCAAGCCGAGCCGGTAAGAGGGATCTTTAGTGGTCGTGGCCTTTACTACATAAACAAGGGCAAATGGTATAGAACAGTACAAAGGCTTGGGTAGAGGCCGTCATCAGTCTCCGCTCCTAATTTAATGCTGCACTCAATTTTACCTCATGCCATGCATGCTGGACCGGTAATGAAGGCTAGATTGACGCTAGAACACACGCAGGGTAGAGAGAGAGGTCACTCAACCGAGCGGAATAGCCAAATGCCCAGAGTATCATTGTCCGTCATCAAACTTTCCAAGAAAAGCGAGGAAATTGATCAAGTATGGTGTGCAATATAGGTACCATCGGGTAGGATTGCCGCTAACCACCTGCAGCCATCGTTCACTGTGGCGGTTGTGAGTGGAGTGGCAGCGACCTTCCCTCGTATTGCACGCCGCACCCAAGCCTGCAGACCTCTAGGCGCTAGGTCCTCGGGCCCTGCAGGCTCTTCCTAGTTCTAGGCCCAGGAGCTCATTTTTGCCAGGGGCTCGTAGGATCTCGCTCTCCTCTTCAACCACTTTCCCTATCTCGCTATCGCTCGCTCATTCCCAGCGCTTGTCCACCATCCCATCACGGGCTTGACTCCGTTTATTCGGCATTTACAGTTATACGTGTGACGATACTGGACTTCTCTTTCTCAAGGTCTCACTTCCTCCCTTGTCTCTAGGCTCGGCCCATCTCGATTTGCGACTGGAACATTGGCTAGGTTTCCTTTTGTTTCGTCCCTACTACCTGCACCTGGCACCACCCATTCGTGTGCCCCGAATCCACGTCACGCCTTCTTCGAACTTCGTACGTCTCGGTCACAATCCTAGCCAGACCTGTCTGCGAGTCTGCGACGCCCCGCGACGTGCCACCGTGACGTTTCCAGAGGCCCCTCCCTCGCTGTTCCTAACGTGACCGCGCGACTCTCGACCGGCCACAAGCCGACACATCGCGACACACCTGTGCGCTCCTTGGCTTGCAATTGGACAGCCGCCAGTCTGTTTCTGGGTGGTGTCGCGGGCCACCCACGCGCTTGACCATGCTTCTCCCAAAGGGTGGCATCAATTGGAAGGTCGCCAGGGCCAACCTTCCACCGACAAGAGCTGTATGGACCTTCCTGACGAGGACGAGGTTCCTGCTATGTGTCGCCGTCGCTGGCGTCATGCTGCTATTGTGGCGCGGCATCAGCACATCAGCAACAGAAATGCAAAGGTCAGTCACCTCCCACAAGCCCGACCAGGAGTAATTCTCGAAGAAGTCAGTAACTGACAAGCCATACCTCGGTACAGTTTCTACTGCTGGGGACCTTCCAAACCGCCGATGGAGATGACCCTTAACGAGCAAGTCTCCTGGAACAAACACCTACAGACACCCGTCCTCTTCAACCACCACAAGCCAATAGAAGTCAACTCCTCCGAGATCGAACACATCGATCTCAATCCCATCAAGTCCACTAAGAAGGCTTTACAAAACGAGGAGCGCATTCTTATCCTGACCCCCCTGAAAGATGCCGCCCCTTATTTGGCCAAGTACTTCGAACTTCTTGCCGAGCTGACATATCCGCACGACCTCATCGACATTGCTTTCTTGGTCGGAGACTCCTCGGATGATACTATGGCTGTATTGGCGATGGAACTCGATAGGATCCAAAAGCGGCCTGACAAAATCCCCTTCAGGAACGCCATGGTCGTCGAGAAGGACTTCGGCTTCCAACTCAGCCAAAGCGTTGAGGATCGCCACGGCTTTGAAGCACAGGGCCCGCGCCGGAAAGCCATGGGCAAGGCTCGCAACTATCTACTGTCCACCGCCTTGAAGCCTGATCACTCCTGGGTCTACTGGCGCGATGTCGACATTGTGGACAACCCAAAGGAGATCATTGAGGACTTCATTGCCCACGACAGGGATATCCTGGTACCAAGTAAGATCGCACTAGAATTAGACCACCACGACACAGCACTAACTTCTTGCATAGATGTCTGGTTTCATCGTTATGAGAATGGTGTCGATATTGAGGGCCGATGTAAGTTGGTCTTGCAGACGTATATGACCACGAGTATTGTGCTGACCATGTTACAGTCGATTACAACTCCTGGGTTGAGTCGGCCAAGGGTCGTAAGCTTTCCGCGAAGCTGGATAAGGACGTCGTCCTTGCCGAAGGTTAGTTGCAGTCTCGGCCTCTGAAGCTGATGGCGCTGACGATAGAATTCAAAGGGTACAAGCAGTACGACACTGGTCGCACGTACATGGCGAAGATGGGTGACTGGCGCGACAACAAGGACGTCGAGATCGAACTGGATGGCATTGGCGGCGTCAACATTCTTGTCAAAGCAGACGTTCATCGATCAGGTTCGTTTTCCTGCAAACATTGATTTTGACAAGCACTGACAAGCTCGTAGGCATCAACTTCCCAGCTTACGCATTCGAGAACCAAGCCGAGACGGAAGGCTTTGCCAAGATGGCCAAACGAGCCGGGTATCAGGTATACGGCCTGCCCAATTACGTAGTTTGGCATATCGACACAGATGAGAAGCCTGGTAACGCATAGTGCTTACGGGATGCTTGGGATCTTCGCTTCTCACGGGCCTGCAGACCTCTGCTTGGAGCCCGACCTATTGTATCGAAATCCCGATCCGACGACACTCGACGGCGGGTGATGCGGGCATTGTACGAAGCGCATGAATACGGACGGATGGATGCCACATACCCTTAGTTCAAGATGGCAGACAGGCTTCACCACCAAAACGGAGTTCCGGCGGGATTTGGGATCTTGACCCTTTTATAACATCACGAACCGATTATACATTGGCCATTCATCGGATATTTCGACATAACATTCTTGCACCAGTGAGGGCATTGAGGTGTGCCCCCGGGCCACCTTGCTTCCTTACAGTCTATTTTGGCTGGTGGGTTTCACCTCCGAGAGGCTACCGCGGAGACGACTGTGGGAGTATCCCAGGTCTTGCACTTGAGCCTGCCACACAACCTAGTTTCACACTTTATATTTCCGGACTTCCTCTTCGACGTGACCGGACTAGCGCCTGGTCATCTTATTCGAAGCATACCCTCAGCCAGTCTGAAATTTCAAACGATCTTGGACTCTCCTTGCTTGATCGACAGAGGTCAGATTTGATAGACTTTGGCTACTCGCACCTCTCCTTTATGCGGCATTGAAAAGAAGATAGGAAGAGGATGCATCTCATGTTGGCTCGGGACAGGATGGATGACTTTGAGGAACGTTCTTGTGCATAGTCAGCGATTGGTGAAACGGCGAGGCGCAGGAAGGGGAGAGGGCTTGGGAACTTTTGGGCATCTGAACATATTGATAGGCGTCAATCATCAGGGGAAGGCCGATATGGCCAGACTGTGGCAAGACAGTAATTAATATCTACCTACTTCAAGTTTCAATCCTTTCCTGTTGTCATATTGGGTTCTTTTGTAATCCGGTATTGATCGCCAGCAGGGCCTGGACCATTCATATTTGGTGGAAGATGAACAATCTGGGGAGAGAAACACCAAATAGACTGCCTTGGTCAGACCTTGACTGCTAGTTTATGCCCTAAGTATTTGGCTGTGGACTATTCTGAAAAGCCGCTATGTTCTGCTAGACACCAGCCCTGCACATTGTATATTTACGCGGTGCAGGTTCAATGAGCCCTCAAACTGTTCTTCCGAGCCTCTATGATGAGAAGGTCGGCTTTTTACATGAGCACAGCACGATTCTGCCCCGCACGCTAAACCGAAGGACTCATTATGAGAGGAGTTCAAATGCCATTTCCTATGAACCTCCCGCGACGAAAAAATAAAACCAAGTCTAAGAACCGCAACAGCTGTCTATTTGATTCGATGCTGGCGCCCAGTTTTACTTTGGTCCGAACCCCTTGATGCTCTCAATCAGCTTTTGCATGGTAGTCTCCGTCGTTTGTCCTAACATGCCACCTGCGCCGAATCCTTACGCGTTTTTCAGAGTGCTCCAGCATGGAATGAGCTGACTGACCCTAGGTCAGAGGATAGCATCCCCGCACGCGCAAGTTGAACTTCCATAGCTCCTCTCCATTCTCCATCAACGCAAAGCCAGTCTTGCTAAGCCGGACTCCATCCGTCATCAACATGGTACCGTCCTTCATCACCTTGGTACCATCCTCCAGCACCTCGACCACCTCATTGTTCCACACATGCTTGCTGACTTTTCTAGTGTCGCCCTCCGCAGCATGTCCGTCCGTGCCACACGAAGTGGAGCGGTCCTAGTGCTTACTGTAGACGGTCATGGTGTCAAGGGCCTCCTTCTCCTTGTTCTCGGCCTCGATCAGCTTGATAAGCGGGGCCAAGTAAGGTGTGTCTTCGTCGGGCTTGGTCCATTCGGACTTGGGCAGCAGCTTGTGCGCGATGGAGCACTGTACGGCGCGGCGGATGCGGAAGATGCGGTCGTAGCGGGCTTTGGCGTCGAGACGAGCCAGGGCCGTCTGCACAGTCTCGTCCTCCTCGGGGATCAGGTCGTCGGCGCTGAAGGGCGGGAGAACGTTAGCGAGCGGGCAATTGAGGCGGACAAAGGACTGTAGAGAGGGCCAGGGCGAAGGCGATGAGCAGGAGCACAAACGTACCGAAGACCGAGCTGGCGGTAGCCAGATGCATTGGCGTACCAATTGGCCAGAGGCTTGAGGGCACTGCTCAGCCAGGGTCGCTTAGCGACAAAGGGGGCCAAAGTAACATAGGACATCTTGACTTGTGGCGGACTGGTAGGTTGTTGTGAGGTTGGTGATGGCTTCTTGTGGTGGTGTGGAGTCGACTCGGAGTCAAGTTCAGCCTTTTGGAAGACCAAAACCGCGCTCAATCACAGCGGCTGCTTTGCTAATGAGCGTGCACGGGCCAAGTCCGAGTATAAATCGGAACTGGAAATTGACAGGGGTGGCCTACCCAAACTACGTAATGGCTATCAGGGTGGCTTTTTTGTGTGTGATAACGGCGGCTTGCTTTGGAATAATCTTGGAAAGTGAGCTGGAGCTTTTCACGAGACAAAGAAATCCAAACGCCAATCTCTATTGACCTCAGCTTGACTGCAAAGCAAACGACACAAAGCTATCCAGGACCTGTGCCTAGAGGTCACTACATTGTGCTCTCTTGCCAAAATCAAGGCAAGGCACAACTTCTGGGCTTGTTTCTCGTTTATTGTCTGCAAAGAAAAGTACCTGTGTACCCTGTGCCGTCATCCCCGGTGTCGGTTCACGGCGCATTCCTCACCCATCTCCACCAGAACTGCCCCTGCACCAAGAAATCGCAACGACAACCTCAGACATCCACCTGTCTGATACCACTCCTGGTGCCACCCTCTCAACATACATCAAAGTCTCATACACTCTCAACCCAAAGCAGGCATTGTCAAGGTCAATGGCCTGTGATAACCGCTAGCTGCAGCATCACGGCCTCTGCGTGGGAGTCCTTCCCCGCACACCGAGCCCCTCGATACTTACCACCAAGACTCTAGAAGCTCTCAAAGACTGGCAAGATCTTCTTCCTGGATAAGTCGCATTCGCCCGATATTGATCGCCATAGTCTTGAGTGCATTTCTCATGCAATATTCCTGGGAGCATTCCTGCTGTACCCTTCGACGAAATCAAGCAATTCCCATCCTCATCCATCTGACACTTGACCCCCCTCCTTGTTGAGGCAGTGGGATGTCGCTCGACGAGAGAACCACTGCTCCTTCACCAGCAGAATATGGGCAGCCCCCTTCGACCTCTCTCGCCATCATGCCTCCATCCTCATCGACAGTAGGCTCCCCGCCCACCGCCATAAATCCAGCAACATCCTTCGAGCTATGGGCCGCCCGCGCTTCCGATTCTCAGTTCAATGCTCTAGCTGGTGCAATTGGAGGGTTCACCTCAGGCATAGTGACCTGCCCCCTCGATGTCATCAAGACCAAGCTCCAGGCTCAGGGTGGCATGGCCAACCTCAGTCATGGGAGGCATGTGGGGCAGCCCAAGATGTATAATGGACTGCTCGGTACTGCCAAGGTCATATGGAGAGATGAGGGTCTGCGCGGCATGTACAGAGGTCTTGGGCCGATAATCATGGGGTATCTGCCCACCTGGGCTGTCTGGTTCACTGTCTACAACAAGAGCAAGAAGGAGTTGAGCCAATATCACAGTATGTGGATCATTCCCTTGTGTGTGACTTGGGCGTCGCATACTCTGTCTTGTGTTTCTAGGCGTGGAACAGTCATGGTCTGTCCTTTTCTTTGATGCGTATGCTGACAATGTCTAGACAACAACGTTTTCATCAACTTCTGGTCCTCTATAATAGCCGGAGGCAGCAGCACCATCGTCACAAACCCTATCTGGGTCATCAAGACCCGTCTCATGTCACAGACTGGTCGCCACGATCGGACTCGGTTCTCCTACTTTCCCAGGGGATCCAATACGCCTACGTCAAGGCCGACTATATCCATGCAAGGCTACTACCACTCGACTCTCGATGCAGCAAAGAAGATGTACACCACTGAGGGTATTCGAGCATTTTACTCGGGTCTTACACCGGCCCTGCTTGGGTTGACTCACGTGGCAGTACAGTTCCCAGCTTACGAGTTCCTGAAGACGAAGTTTACGGGTCAGGGCATGGGCGAAGCCCCGTCTGGAAGCAACGCGAAGTCGGAGTGGGTTGGTATCCTGAGCGCTTCGATCCTTTCCAAGATCATGGCTAGCAGTGCTACCTACCCTCACGAAGTGATACGAACGCGATTGCAGACCCAGCGTCGGCCCATGGCAGGCGCCGCACTGGCAATACAGGAAGTTGGCGGCATACCTGGTCTCAAGGTTGGCGGCGTACCCAATGCCAAGCCATCCGCTGCAGAGACAGTCGCCAGTCAGGCCGTTCAGCAGAAGCAGCAGCAGGAGGCCATGAAGTACAAGGGCATCGTGAGAACCTTCCGAACGATTTTGCACGAGGAGGGCTGGAGGGCTTTTTACGCTGGCATGGGCACCAACATGATGCGCGCGGTGCCAGCTGCCACGGTCACAATGCTTACGTACGAGTTCATGATGCGCGAGCTGAACAGCGCGCGTGCTACCGGCCGAAGCAAGTTGGAGTCTCAGGAGCACTCGACCTTCGCCTGAGCCATTACTTTTGTCTGGGTGGGTTTTGAAAAAATTCTGTACACTGCAGCTCATGTCGTCGTGGCTGCTGCTGCTTCTTGCGAACATGCCATGAGCAAGCGGGTACGGGGTGCTTTTCAGGGGAAGACTGTCTCCGATGAACTCACCTACGGGCTTACCACCCTGTAGGATTCCTGGCGTCAGCATCGAATTTCGCGATGACTGGTCCATCAACAAAGAATGGGCTGATCTTGGAAGGGTGAAACATATGGTCGGCAACGACAAACTCCACATTCGCGTTACATAACACGGAACCGAGGACTGCCATCCACATGGACCAGCCTGTCCTTGAGTCACACAACATACCAGTACGTCGAGTCGCACCCCGGCCTATTCGGTCTCGCAGCGGGTGGAGATCAATCACGGGCGAAGAGGGATATAACGACGAACTCGACGATGGCATGGCGCGCACTATTGAAGCGCGCTGGAGTTTACAAAGAGGGGAGAAGCATTGAAACGTGCAGTAGTAGGAACTTGGTCAGAGGATCCCAAATAAAGGCCAGTTAGGCTTTTTCTTTAATTGCGTACGGTTTTGCGTGGCAAGATACGATACCCTGGTTATTGCATCGGTCGACTTTGACAAAATTACTTGATTGGCATAGACTCCATCATGATGGAATAGCATTAGGCAGCGTAGGGGCATGTCAAGGAGACTAGGCAAGGCCACTGGACTTATGCAGATCAAATCGATTTGTTCTACAATTTCATCTTCGTCAGAGTCTGCTTGTGTGCTGAAGTTCCCATATCCCGCGCAGTAGACACGCTGCTGTATGTACAGGCCAACATTGCCAGTTTGCTATGGGACTGCGTTGAGCGTCAAGTCAATGAGCGCAACGGAAAGCCTCTTTCTTGATCCCCGGGCTCTAAGAAAGAGACGTTCTGCATTGAATGTGCCGAACAACCACTTCTGATTTCCCGCCAGGTGAAACTCATCGTGCACTGGTAATCCGTTAGTCGAATGCTGTATGGTTTGAATGGAACCACTCCCGGACTTACCCATAAATGATAGTCAAAGACGATGCATTCAATTTCATTCAATTTCAGGCTCCGTTGGGTGGTTAAGAAGTCCCGAAGCCGCTGGGCGCAAGTTTGAATGGCTGCGTCGAGCCAGTCGCTGGAACGCATGCTTTGGGAAATTGGCGCGCACTATCGTGAAGTGAAGATCCTTTGCGCCAATACCAAAGCCGCTTTCCCAAGGCAAGCCATCCAACAGGCACCGCCATACCCAAGGACTTGCTGGGGGTCGTCAAAATCCTCAACCCTTGTGCAACATCCAAAGACGAGGCTTCAGAATTCCACCCCAGCTCCAGCTCCCGCTGCGGACGCCGGTGCGGGCGTCGACGGCGAGGCAGCCTTCTTCTCGCCCTGAACACCCTTAGTGGCGCCGCCGTCCTTCAACACCCCTTCCTCCCCGACCTGCCGCTCCACAACCCGTGCCTTGCCCTGCGCCCGTTTGACGCGATCATCAAAATCATTAACAGCCTCGTCGCTGTTCTCCGTCGACAGCGTCTCAGGCTCGACGAGCGCGTGCAGCGTCAACACGTTCTTCTCGAGCCTTGCGCCACCGCCACCGCTCAGCGCGGGCAGCTGCTGCTGCTGCTGCTGCTGCGGCTCCGTGCTCGCAGGAGCTTGTGGTTGTGCTTGAGGAAGTCGGTTGGCCCAGACGACAGCCTTGCCGTACAGCCGGCCGGCCTCGACAAACTTCTCATAGCCCTTTTCGATGCCGAAAGAGCGGCCCTCGATACGGCCAGCACGCGCACCGTCAGCGACGCCCGCTTTGTGCCCGTCTGAGTAGAACTTCTCCTCGAGGTTAATGATGTCGTCGAAGGGGTCGCTAGAGGCCATTCTTGCGGTTGGAGCGGTGGACTGTGGTGTGATAATGAGATGACGAGTCCGAATGAGAAGTGGTCAAATGCTTTGGTCTGTCTAATGTCTATTGTTGAAGATGATGGCAAGCTGATTGAGCTGGGTGAATGATCTAGAGAGTTTGATGGCAGGGAAGGCTGGAGTCAAGAGACGTAGGCACGGCGCCGAAGGGCCGGCCCGCTGGTAGTTGTAGTAGTGGGCCTCCGGATTTTTCGGCTCCGTGGACCGCGCGTGGATGCGAGGTGAACGTCCACCCTTTCAAAATTGGCCTCGGATAAATAAGTTAAGGATATGCTCACAAAGTCGTCCCTTTTCCAGAACCAACGATAGATGCAAAATTATGACTGACAATTACAGTTGGCAGAATGGTCGTAGCTGGCTGGCGGTGCAGGAGCGGTGCCTGGTACGAGCTGGTGAGTATTTGAACAAGGGAGAGAACGAAGACATATTACATCGCGAAGATGAGGATTTCGAGAAAAGCGAAGCCCCAGCTCATACAGATTGGGAGGAGTCAGAGGTTAGTGTGCAACTCTAGAGCAGACAGAGCAGCATGACTATCACATTCGTCACAACGATTAAATTCTTCATTGCAGATATCCCGCAGGTCATTGGGAAGCAAATCTGTGATCTTTTGAAGCCTTTGATAAACTCTGCCGAGGACACGAAGTCGCTACGTGAATTATGGCGTGGTCATAAATGTTCACGGCCGAGGCACAGGCGAAGAACGGGCGAGGAATAGGCGAGGAACGGTCCTTTCTGATCGTCCCTTCGCTTTCGTAAATTGTCTCCTGTACTATTAGCCCACTACTTCATCAACAACCCTCCGTTGGCACACACAACCTGCCCGGTACACCATGCCGCATCAGGTGTGCATAGCATGCCAACAATACCTGCGATCTCGGGTGTATAGGCGGGCCTACCCCCGCCCGTCTTTGCCTCCTCAACAACCTCCTCAGCATCGACGCCCTGCCTCGCCCTCATAAGTGGCGCATGCTCTATCCATCCCTTGATGCCAGCCTTGAACTCATCACTGTTCGCCGCATACATTGGGCCCTCGACAGGACCAGGATTAATAGCATTCACAGTAGCTCGCTCGCTTAGCTCCCGTGCCCACACGCGCGTCATGCCCTCCAGCGCCGCCTTGGACCCGCCATAGATAGATTGACCCAAGAAGCCGCACTCAGAAGAGATAGATGACAGGTTCACGATCCTCCCGGAGCGGTCACGAGGCAGATACGGTGCCACGGCTTGCATGAGCAGCAAGGGCCCGCGGACGTTTACGTGGAAAGTGTAGTCGAAGTCCTCGACCTTGATATCGGGAAGCTTGTCGTTCTTGGCAACGCCAGCGTTGTTGACAACAATGTCGATCTGGAAGTTGTCGCTGCTAGATGCTGAGGAGGCGAAGACTTGGTCCTTGGTGGCAGCAATGAGAGCAGAGGGACCAGCGGGCGTGCCCAGGTCGGCTTGGACACCAAAAGTCTTGATGCCGTATTTGCCCTCCAGACGCTTGGAGAGTTCCTTAGTGAGGGATGTCGATGATTTGGAGGTGTAATTCAGTACGAGGTTACAGCCTTTCGAGGCGAGGTTCTCCGCAATGGCTGCGCCGATGCCTATGATATGTGTGAGTATGAGTTTTTTGAGACAAGATGATGAGTAATATATACCTCGTGATGCTCCCGTCACTATTCCCAATTTCCCTGATAGTATTCGGCTTGCCATTTTTTCAGCAGTCTGGAGTATACTCCAGGAGACCCAAGTCTACTATGTGGTGAGCCGCCAGGAGCACAAAGTACCGTACCGTACGGCTAAATACGAGAAGAGTCAGATACAATTTGATCGGATCCAGGATAAATAAACAGAAGTATCTTAACAAAGGACAGTCCCAGAACCAGCCAAAATCCGTTGCAAACTATCGTGAGTTCCACAACGTTTCCTTTTATGTTATGTCCCGCTCCACGAGCATGCGTGTAAGTGATTTCCCCCCCGCTGTGTCGTCAAAGGTGGAACTTCAGGGGGCCGGTTCACTAGCCTTGTAGGGGCTCGCAAGCGCCCCAGTCGGGTTAAACGCCGTACCGGTGCCGGCCAGGACTCGGTGTACAGTACATGGATTGATGCCCATGCCCCTCCACTGCAAACAAGCCTGGCAAGGCTGTCGGCAAAACAGCTACCAAAATTACACCTCACTTCCACACTCTGCGAACACGAGGCGCATACTGCCTGCCATCTAGGACGACAGCCGGTAATAAAATCACCCACCATGGATATCCGAATTCTAAAGCCATCCGACCTTCCGCTCATTCAACACGCCAACCTCGAAAACCTTCCCGAGAACTATTTCCTCAAGTACTACCTCTACCACGCGCTATCATGGCCGCAGCTCTCCTTCGTCGCCGTCGACGTCGCCCGGCCAAAGAAAACTCCATATGACTACCCCAAGATCGTCGGCTACGTGTTGGCCAAGATGGAGGAGGAGCCCACCGACGGTGTGCAACACGGCCACATCACCAGCTTAAGTGTCATGCGCACGCATCGGAGGTTGGGAATTGCTGAGAAGCTGATGCGGCAATCTCGTAAGTCACACAGGAAGGAAAAGGGCATTCCACATGAGGTGAAGAGGCCTACTGACTGGTCTCCAAAATAGAATTAGCAATGGTCGAGTCGTTTGGTGCACACTACGTCTCGCTGCATGTGCGTGTGTCCAACGGCGCCGCCATCCATTTGTACAAGGACACCCTCGGCTTCCAGAACGAGAAAACTGAGAAGGCTTACTACGCTGATGGCGAGGACGCTTACAGCATGCGCCTGGATCTGAGCTCCATCCGCGAGCAGATCCAGGACGAAGCCGACAGCGAGGGGGTCGACGAGGGCGAGGCTGTGGGTGACGTAGGCAGTGACCCGGCCAAGAAGAAGACCAAGAAGAAGGCGGCCGGAAATGGGGAAAAGGACAAGAGGAAGGTGAAGGTTGGAAGGGGTCTGGGTGTTGGCGAGCTGGTTGAAAAGAACGAGGCGAAACAGCCATAAAGAGAGGCACTACGAAGGAACTCGCGTTGACACAAAATTGGGCCCCTCTTAGGCCCACTCACCACGCTGATTGCCCTGGACGACCGCATGTACTGGCAATCCGGAAAACCCCAGGAAATCGAAAACAACGTGCCGTATAGGAGTTATGCGACCTCCGCATCGACAGTGCGACATTGGTACGTCCGGGTCAATATGAGTATAAAGAGTCTAGCAGACACAATTCAGTAAACATCTCGACATAGGCGCCCTTGTGGTCCTGTTGAACGAAGCATCAGTGAGCACGGAGCCTTCGGAATTGGTTCCACTGACCCTGAAATTAGCAGAACCAGAGTGCGAGCAGGTGACTGGAAGTGTGGGTTTCACGTTCCGCTCACGCCAGTATCGCCATTGAGGTCCCGCTCAAAGGTTGAGTCGGACTTGTTTATATGTTCGGAACCCACATACAAAACGACAAAGGGCGAACAAGTCATCCGGCTGCAACGCTTTCAATCAATCTGGTTCTCGGCAGATTTCAAAGCCTACTTCCGTGCTTTTCTGGGTAATCCCATGTGTCTGCTACTAGTAAACTATATGGTACTGGCCTACAATCCGCTCGCGGTATTTGTCCCAGACAATCGTCGATCCCCTGGATCAGGATGGCCGTTCAAGTATAGTTGCATACAGGTCTGCGCTTGTATTGGTGGTGGTCGCACTGTAAGCAAGCACGAACATGGGCTTTTTCTCTGAGCCATCATCAAGTTGGGAAACATATCTAAGTTCAATTGCGTTGCCCGGTTCGATGGTTGCAAGGGAAGCCTCTGATATTGATTGTAGATGTGTCAGATCATGCCTTCACCACATTGACTATAAGAAATGATTGTACACCGTCAGCGAAGGGTATCTTGAAACTTCATACTCCCTGATCGGTTTATGCTCCAGATTCCTCAGCCATCATGAGCTCTTTAGCATATTGCTCATCAGCATCAATAGTCAGCCTATTGACAGTCCTCTCGAGATCCTCTATCTCGGCGAGTTGTTGAGCCAAAGTCGACGCACCAGACTTTTTATCGGGATCAGTCTTCTCAGACGTCTCTGCTGGTGCCTGATCCTCAGTACACACAGACAGCTGATCCAGCTTCTCATGCAGTAGTACTTTCTTCGCCTCCAGCTCACGATACATTCCCGCCGAAACAGCATACGGGCCATCTGGGCCCTTTTCATCGTTTTCCACGCCCATTTCCAGACCGCTACATTCGTCTTCACATACAAATTGATCAGCTAGATCAGTGTCGCCAGGCCATGCACCCGGGAATCTCTGCTGCCGCTCGTTTGTGGCCTGTACCGAGGTATTCTGGGGTTCAAGACGCTCCATACGCCGCCACAGACCATGAACAGCAGGCGGTTGGAACGCTCCGCCTCTTCGTCCGTCGAAGGGGAAACCACCACTGCGTCGAGCGCCGGGGCCAAAGCCCGCGCCGGGAAATCCTTGATGGCCACCAAATGGACCGTGGCAGCCAAAGGGGCCATGTCCGCGTCCAAAGCCCGGCCCGTAATGCGGATGTGCCGGTCCAAACCCGCGATCATGACATCCACCACCACGGCGATGCCTTGACCCACCGCGCCTCTCCCTCCTCGCCTCTCGCCTAGCCTCTCTTCCCTCGCGCTTCGAATCACGGCGCACCTGACGAGCCTCTCGCTTGACCTGTCTCCTCGCGCGTTTCTCTGCCTTGCGCAGAGCCCTCTTCTCCCGGCGAAACTGCCTCCGCGTCGTCTTCTGCTGTCTCTTGACCTGCTTCCATTGCCCCAGCATCGCGCGGAGCTCTTTCCGCTCCGTAGTGCTGGTCACAATGGCGCCCTTGCTCTGCTTCGCGGCCTTGATGTTCTCCTTAGCCTCCTTCATGGCCGTTCTTGAGACCACGTTCTCGGGATGCGAGAGCCAGTTCTCAAGGTACGATCGCGCGATGGGAACCTGGCTGTCTTTGAGGTCATCGTAGTCGGGGAGTGAGCCAATGGAGCTGTCGGAGGAGGAGCTGCTGGAGGAGGAAGACGACGACGACGACGACGACGATGAGGCGGAGCTTGAGGAGCGGTGACGTGAAGAGATACCCTGTCTAGGGTGTCCGCGGCCACGACCACGAGCTTCACCATGGTGGTGAGGTCCATGATCGGTTTCGTCGTATTTCGCATCGTGGGTCGCAAAGTGGTCACGTTGCTCGAAGTTGGGAGGAGGTGCTGGGTGCGGAAAGTTGTAGCCAGAAGTCATTGGCATTGGAGGTATTGTTGACATGGGCGGCATCGGAGGCATTGGTGGCATTGGTGGATGATCATGTAGGCCTGGAGGAGGAGGGGCAGACGGTGACTGTCCCCTTGGTCGCGGACTGGGCCCCCCAAAGAGGTCACGACCATGGAGACTCAAGCCTCTGTCATCTGCCACCATACCCCCCAGTCTCAAGCCTCTAGAGTCAGCCACGAACCTGTCACCGATGCGGATCTGATCGTTGTCAATGGACACTTGTCCAATCCGAAGACCACGGTTCGTTGTCTCAAAATGAGGTAGAGACCGCCACCATCTGCTCTCACTCCCCGCTCGCTGCTGATCTGGACGGAAGCTGGTGGTGTTGTTAAAGGACTGGTCCCATGAGCCCGGCATACGTGGTTCATCTTGGGCGGCGGATGCCTGCTCGATGTGGATGGTCATTCCTCGAGGCCCAAAGAAGCCATCGTTCCATTCGCGCAGAGTTTCATTGACACTCTGACTTCGGTGCTCGTCCAAGCGGATCTGCTCGAGCTGGGCGACGACAGGACTTCTATTTTCCGACGGTATACCATTCTTTTCACTTTGTGCGGATCGAGCCTCGTTTTCACTGTCGATACCCTCCGCCCGGAGCTTCCTATCGATTACGGCCTCGTTACTCTCCACCACGTGATTGGGTAGGAGATAATTCAAGAAAGTCTGCCAGTCATCTGGCCTAACGTCCCTGCTCGCCCACTCCTGCTGGTAGGGGAAGTCCGTGACAGAGTTCCCCGGCCTGACGGTGATAACATGCCGCAACTCTCGATGCGGATCAAGGCCAGCGGCCACTGGTCTTGACTCGAAGTAGGCCTCTGCTGAGACACTTGAGAGATGGTCTGACGCAGCGCTTCTGTAATTCTGCAAATCGTTCGGGTAGCTCGGGCTCAAAAGACTGTCATTGCTGCCGGCTGAATTTGAGCTGGGGAACGGTTGTATGTTCGAATGAGCGCTGGGTGGGGTCAACGGTGGCGTGTAGATGACCTCGCTGCTCGAGGCTGCGGATGAGGCATCGTCATGATTAACGGTCCCAATGCTCAGGCTGTTATGTGACGCCGTGCGCGGACGGATGGGTAAGTTTTGTGATTGTCCTAGAACGGGCGAGCGTCCGGCGGAAGTAGAGTATATGTCTGTTTCTGAGTACGGCGGTGGAGGGACATCAATCGGTAGGTCGTCTATGTGTGGTGTCATGATGCGATTCTTGGTGATGGGCGAAGATGACACGGAAACGTAGGTTAGGCTGATCGCTGGTATCACAAGCTAGAGTGGGAGAGGTATGAAAATCTGCTGGATGGATTCACTTGAAGACTAACAGCACAGAGAGGAGAAGATGAGTAGAAAGACCAACTACGTAGACTTCGGGCAGTATCCCTACTAGTAAATAACACGCGTGGATGTATCTGCAGATGTCATCACTCAGCCCAGCGGCCTGGCAATACTGCCTTGTCAGAGCAGCCTCGGCCAAAAGTGATATCTGAAGTCGGAATAAGCTCATTGGGGACCCTTGTAGCAAGTGCTACGTGGAGGTGGGATGGCCCATGCAGGCAAGTTGTAAGACGGACCCTCCATTTGAGCGGCCTCCAGATGGGCGGCTCGGACGGAACAGGGCAGGGCTCAGTGGGACTGACGACTTGGCCTTGCGAAGCTTCGAAGAACAATGTCCAATTAGCTCGGCAGATCCCCCACACCTCAGGCATCAAGATGACTCTGATGAGTCTGACCTGCAGCCGTGGTCTTGGAGCTGACGCGGCCCCTCAAGGCAACAGCACTGCGCAGATGATTTTGACTATGCTGGCTAGACTGTGGCTTCTTTGGAGTATCGGACAAGATTCTTCAGATTCTTCAGAAGCTTCTACTATTTTCGAGAGAGGAGGGTTGGTAACATGAAGCTGGGCACCGTTATTGTTGGCTGGTAGCGCCGAGTCGGCGCCGATATGCTTTCTGACATGTGATTCGCAGCATTTACTATATGGTTCTTCTAACATGTTGAGTTTGGTATCATACTACTACTACTAGACACTATGTACCACATGTTGAAGACTCCGCCTCTAATCCGTTGCTCTTGCGAATCGAACCGTAATTTACATTGGACAAGTTGTCCGTCATGATTCTCCTCTAGCAATCGCCGACCGAACCCTGAGGGAAACCTGGTTCAGCGCTGATGGTATCGTTGGACGGTAAGAACAATGACTCCGTACCTGCTTTTGCCTTACCCTTTCCCTTGCGAATGCGAATGAACCTGGAAATTAAACCTTATTTGGACACCGTAAACATCAATCGCTCGGCCTTCCCTGCGCTGCCTAGAGCTGGTACGAGGCCCACAATATGAATGCTCCTCCTCCACAGCTCTTGTGCATGGTGTGACCCCTGTAGCGAAGCCTAGACTCACTCCTCCTCGGTAAGGTCCACGTCTTCGATCCTGTAATGATCGCCTATGATACCTTGAAGATGATCGCGCGTATGTGGCCCCCTGATCAGATGGTCAGCGACTGTGTTTGCAGAGAATCATTATTGTAGACTCACAGGTTTGTGATGTAGAAGTCGATCAAGTCCGGCTTGATGTACTCCGTAAGGAGGATTCTGATATTGATTCCGTTCATGTCTCCATACCGGCTCATGTTAGGACCTCCAATGTCGGCGAGGGTATCCAAGTCAGGCACATCCTGAGGACAAAGTTTGTACACCGCGCCCAGGACAATGACGGTCCTGTTGGCGATGTGAGCGGATCTTGCGATCCTCGTCACACCAGCGTCGACGACCACTGCGCCGCAGGGTGCGATAGCTCTGGCGTTGAGCACGACCGTGTTGACTCTGGACATGTGCGCAGAGACGCTCCCAGCAAGAACCATAGAGTCAACATTGAGCTTCCTCAACTGCTCGCGGAAATTTGACGTCTTCTTGTACTCCTCGGCTTGCTTGGGGCTGTCCAGGCCAATGAGGACTGTGAACCTCCTCCTCTTTGCCGCAGCAAGCAAGAACTTCTCCACCGTCGAGTTCGGTTTGTAGATCAGAACAGTGGACCCAGGAAGAATCTGAGGCTCGGCGTACGCGGCGATCTGCTCGTCCGCAGAGGCGATTTCGTCTTTGAGCTCTCCAATTCCGTCGAGGACCTCCTCGCGCAGTGCGGTGATATTGGCGACCTGCGTATGTGACATGGGCGTAGAAGAACCTGAACCCCTACCAAAGGGCGACCCTACTAAGCTTGCCAAAGCCGACGGCGAGTCATTGAGCATATTAAACATCGACTTCGGTACGTGGAAGGAGCCTGTAGACGCCAAGGTCATGAGACGTGGAGGTGGCCGTGGAGGGGGCGAGGTAGCACCGGAGCCTGGAGGGCTCGAGATGGCTGCATGATGCTGGGGCTCGTCACCCGGTAGGTTTGACATGTCGGATACGGAGTCATCGCCGTTGCCTGCTCTGTCCTCCTCGGCCTCGGAGCGGATCAGGTACAAGACGCGGCGAACGAGGTTGCCGATGACGAGTTCCTTGGGTCGGGCAAGAACGAGCTTCTTTCCCACGTCATGGACACGCTGAAGGAGGTGGTCCACGGAGGTCCACTTGGACTTTGAGACGACATGAAGGAGAAGGTTGGCGGTCGCAATGGCGCATTGTTCGGGATCGTTGATTTGTCGTCTCCTCAAAAGGCTGCAGAGAGCACAGAAGCTTGTCAGTAGCTGCGGACAGACGAGAGTGAGCTCGCTACTCACGCTGCCAGTGACTCGATCGAGGCGTCCACAGGTCGACTCTTAAGCGACTTGAGAAAAGTCGCCAAGTTGGGCGACGCCATCGTTATGACAGCTGGCTGAGAGGTTGGGTATAGGTTTCGGGGCGGGTGAGCGTTTGTGGTAGGTTGTTGAAAGAATTAAATTGGCTTTAGTATTGTTCGTTTCTACATTGAAGTGAGTCAATCGACATCCCACCAGAATTCAGAACCCCGCCAAAAACCCCGGACCACAGATCCCTGTAAGAACTACGTACCTATCCGTACAGCTCGCTAACCCACATTTCGTGCTCTCAGGTAAGGAAACAATGATACCCTCTGTATAATATACCTTGGAAGCCTATGTAAAGTACCTACCTCGTCAAAAGGCAACAAACAAATATGTGTCAACTACTGTTCGAAATCAATAACGGAAGGGATATTGTAGATACTGTGTCAATTGATATGCTATGAAAAAGGTATTCCACCTCTAAAGGCAAGCTGAGCCCATATTCCCCATGAGCGCCAATGGCCCCCAGTCCTTTTCACTGATGCAATGATTCTTTACAATTTCTCCTTTGGCATGAACTTCATCGCCTGTCTGACACCCAGATCGCCCAAGACTTCCTCGGCACCACCCTAAAAAGACAAGGTTAGTCCCGATAATCGCAAAAATACAGAACAAGAGGAAAAGACTTACGAGGATGGCATCGAATTTGTACCCCCTATTGAAGTTCTCAATGACACGGCCCATGCCGGACTGCGTCAGTCCACGGCCACCCCAGATTTGCACCGACTCATCCGCAATCTCATGCGCCATTCTCGTGCAGCTCATCTTGAGCAACCCAATGGGTCCACCGAGGTGCTTGGACTGCTCCGAGTAAGGCATGTTGCACATCTGGTAGGTAATCGTCTCCAACCATGACTGGTGTGCCTCGACTAGGGCAATCATCTTGGCCAGCTTCAAGCGAATGACCGGCTGGTCGATCAGTCGCTTGCCAAACACGATTCTCTGGTGCGCCCACTTCAGACTCTCCTCGACGATCGTCCGCGAGTATCGCACGACCGCACAGCACATGGTCCACCGCTCATGGTTGAAGTTGGAGAGAACAACGTAAATACCTTGGTTCTCCTTTCCAAGAAGGTTCTCCACGGGCACCTTGACGTTATCGAATGTGATAAAAGTCGTGCCGGCTGCGGTCGAGTAACTCGTCTTGATCAGCTTGGTCTCGACGCCCTCGCCCCGCTCGATGAGCAGCACGCTCAAGCCCTTTTCGGTCTGCACCGCCGTGACGAAGTAGTCAGAGAAGACACCGTTGGTGATCCACTTCTTGGTGCCGTTGACAATATAGTGCTTCCCATCCGCCGTCTTCTTGGCAGTCGTCCGCAGTCTCGCGACGTCACTGCCTGCAAATGCTTCGGTGATGGCCAGGCAAATCTTCTTCTTGCCGCTGAAAACGTCCTCCGAGACTCTTTTCTTCAGAGGGTCCTTGGCGTAGTTCAGGATGACGGATTGCCCGATCGCCATTCCAGCCATGTTCCCGTCTTGGAAGCCTCTGGCAGACGCCCGAGTCATCTCCTGTGCCAAAATGAGGTCGTGGAAATAATCAAATTCCTCGGCCTTGACAGCACCATCCAACAGGTTGGGTGCATCCTTCAGGTGTGGACCCGGGCCCATCCGCATGTGCAAGAGACCAGACTTGGCGTAGCGGTCAATGAGCTCCTGGCTAATGTATTTGCCATCCTTCTCCCTAGCCTGCGCCTCAGGTGTGATGTACAAGTCGGTGAACTTCCTCACAGCCTTCTGAAGACTCAGATGACTGGCGTTGTAGTAGGGGCTCTTGAACTGTGGCGTGAGCCACAGCGGCTCGGCGTAGGGCACCTTGCTGAGCTCGCCGGGGCCAGGGTTGACAACCTGGGGCTTCTCGCCCTCGATGGTGCCAATCGCGAGCTCGGCATACTTGCCGGTCAAAACCTCGTGCCTGTGCAGATTGTAGAAGGCCTCGGTGGCGTCGGTTCCGGCAACCTGGCGCAGCACGGCCTCGCCACCGGGGTGGGCATCGAGGAAGTCGGAGACATCGTAGACCTTGCTGTCGATGATGAACCAGGTGCTGTCCTCGGTATTGCCCTCCTTCTTCACTTGGGCACGGGTGAATGTCTTTGATGCCATTGTGAGGAGGGTACGTATGGCACACGTGTACGTCGAGGATCGGGGATCAAGGGCGGTACTTTCTTCCAGCAAAAACGGGTGGCACGACCGAGGCAAGATAATGAATGGTCTCTGAAGTGGACACACAACTATCTCAATGGATCGAGATAGAGTACAGAATGAAACGAAGACAGATGATCTGGTATCACCCAAGGCCTGAGAAACAGAAGGAGGAAAGATGAACGGGAACCATGGTAGTTCCCCAGGTCGCGCGGATGACCACGAATACTGAACAATCGAGTTGCCTCGGCTGTCAGTCTCAGGCCTTGCCGTTCTGGTGGTGTCCAAAACTTGGGGAGATTATTTTGCAGGGAATGCCATTGGCTATAGCCCCCAGCACGACCCTGGTCTTCCCCACGGTCCCGCGGACGAGGTCCTGTCATCCGCGGCGCTGGACCGTGAACCTAGTATCCGTACCTACCATTACCCGGGCACCGTGGAACCTCGACACTTACCTAGGTACAGAGGTACTTGTGCCTAGAGGCTCCCGAAGTAGACTCTTTCCAGGGTGCCTCGATTCTGACGTGGTAATGCTGCCGGTCTACTACTCTCGCTGGTCAGAATTTACGTGTCAATGTCAAGGCTGTATAGACATGGGAGGACATCAAGAAAGTCTTCTATGCCAAGTACTGTACTGTACTTGGACCCTTCGTAGGTACTGCGGTAGGTAGACCCTGGCAAGCTTGCCCTGTCATGTCTGAGCATGTGAATATGTAGTGGGATTCTCGACACTTTATATCATCTTCCCATGCTCAGAAACGTCGTGTAACCTCTTTTGTTTCCCGCGAGTCCTGAAATTGGCCATCACTTCCCACCCAACTTGCTTCGGAAGCAGGACAGAATACCCTTCTGATTAGCAGACTTGTCACTGGACACTTTGCAAGGCGGATAATAATAAGTGGGGAATCATTGCCCAGGATGTGGCCCTGGGCACTTAATCGGCTGGGCGACGGTCGTCTTTTTGCTCGGCTCGTTACGAAGTGTTCCCCAGGACAATCACGGCACTCAGACAGCCTGCATATTGCGAGAACCAGCTTTATTCAGGAATAACTGTTAGAGCCAGGGCAAAGAGGTGCATTCACGTCTCTTGTAGATCTCCTTAGCTTTCCATCGATCCCGGCTCTCACAGGATTAATCCCAAAACTCCCACTTTCTATGACCGTCAGGAACTTCCTCGTCCACTCGATCCTCAGATCATTTCCAGCTGCTCGTAATTGGTACGTTCTAAGTCTTCTTCTATTCTTTCAGGCTCTTTCTGCACTTTTATGTTCTTTTATAATCCCGCTTTCCCATGCACGGCCTCTCCTCGTACCATTCTGTCCCCCCCCCCCCGGCCCACAAAGTCAGATATCACTTGCAGTATCAAGTCTTGACCAGCCTGGGCACAAGCACGTATGCATGGCTGCTCACCCACTTTCTATTGGCGCCTCAGATACAGCACCGCAAGTGCGGGTGTGAAGTGTCTCGTGCAGTGAAGGTCATGCGAATAAAATCCAATGCCACCTCCCTAGGTTAGTTCAACCGGTCTCCCGCCTTGAGTTTCACAACGCACCGTCCCTCGTCCTTGGACTTGCATGCAGTGGGCGCGCTCCGAGCAAGCAACAGTGCGGCTGGTCACCGGTTCTCCTGAACACGGCCACCCCATTGCGATACTAGATGCTTGAGTACCTATCTAGGTATCTCGGTACCTTCTCTACAGAACAAGACCACTGTCCCATCGTTCCATGCTCTAAGCACTCCAGGGTCTCTCATCGGAGAGCCTCAAGATTTCTGCTATCTGCATAAGAGTCAGTCGAGTGCATGTCGGCGATCTTCAATCTTTCCTCGCCCCCAAAACCTGCCGTCTCGGCCCGACCTAGTAATCTTCACGCCCGCGTGCAGGACATCCTCGGATTATCATCAAGCCACATACTTCATCTTTTGCGACTCAGGATCGTTCACCTTACATCACATATACCTCTCTTCTCCGATATACGAGCAGTCTTTTCCCGCCTTGCAACAGCAGGGAAACGATCTCGCTTTGACTTGTTCAATGCTGCCACTTCACAACAGCACCCCGGCGATAGACTATTACACCGGGAATTTCCTGCAGCCACCAGAACCGTACCTAAGTATTCAACAAGTTCAAGATGGATGCTTACTCTATGACTTTTACTAGTCCTAGCCTTCGGCACGTGTCCCGAATCTACCAGGATCTCAGATCAATACACTTCCAGAGTATATCCGGTGTAACATCAATATCTTCGGGAAAACCACAGAGTACCATGGCATCGAAAGCAAAGGTGAGTTGACAACCTCGCGTTGCTTTCAAGGAACATCCTCCTGGGTCAGCATCAGGTAGAGAAACCATAGAGACGGGCGATTTCGTGAAATACATGACTGATTGAGACCAGCCCGTACAATCGCAAAATGGTCGAGTCCCACATATTGGAATAATAGGTGCCGGCCTAGCCGGCCTGCGCTGCGCCGACATCCTCCTCCAGCACGGCTTTCAAGTCACAATCCTGGAAGGCCGCGACCGAATAGGCGGCCGCTTGTACCAAGACCGCCTCCCCAGTGGACAGGCCGTGGATATCGGACCCAACTGGATTCACGGCACAGAGGACAATCCCATGCTTGACATCGCCAAAACCACCAACACCGCCACGGGCAGCTTCGACCCTAGCTCGTACGTCTTCAACTCCCAAGGTGAGCTCTATCCCCACGAGGAAGGCGAGGCCTACTCCACCATGATGTGGGACATCGTACAGGCGGCATTCAAGTACTCGAACAAGCACAGCGCTGAGATCGACCCGGAGGAGAGCCTACTCGACTTCTTCAAGGTCAAGGTCAAGGAGCTCATCCCCGAGACGGACGACAATTGGGATCGCAAGCGGGGAATCGTGCTGCAAATGGCAGACCTATGGGGCGCGTTCGTGGGCAGCCCGATCGAGCGGCAGAGTCTGAAGTTCTTTTGGCTCGAGGAATGCATTGAAGGCGAAAATTTGTTCTGCAGTGGTACCTACACCAATATCCTCGCGCATATCGCCGCTCCCGTGCTTGCGGGGGCAGCAACGATCAGGCTCAACACCACCGTGTCCAAGATCCACGCGCGCTCGTCGGCCGACACACCTGTCCGCGTGACGCTCGCCAGCAGCGGAGCGCAACTCGACTTCGACGAGCTCGTGGTGACGTGCCCGCTCGGCTGGCTGCAGCAGCATCACGCGGCAGCATTCGACCCGCCCCTGCCAGCGCATCTCACCAAGGCGATTCACAGCATCAGCTACGGATGCCTGGAAAAGGTCTACATTTCCTTCCCCTCAGCCTTCTGGCTCACCCCCGATCCCGCCAACGGCGGTCGCAGTATGCAAGGTTTTGCACAGTGGCTATCGCCCGCCTTCGCAGACACCACAAATCCGCAGCGGTGGACGATTGAAGTCGTCGAGCTAGCCTCGCTTGGCAAGGACGTCGGCCATCCCACATTATTATTTTACATCTACGGCGCACAGAGCGCGCATATCGTGAACACCATCACGGGTCTCGAAACGCAGGCGGAAAAGAACAAATTCCTGCTCGACTTTTTCAGTCCATATTACACACGGCTGCCAAACTACAAGCCTGGGAAGCCCGAGTGTGTGCCGACGTGCACGTACGCCACGACATGGTTGGCGGACGATCTGGCGGGCCATGGCAGCTACTCCAATTTCCAAGTTGGCCTGAAGGAGGGGGATCGCGATATCAGGGTGATGAGAGAGGGCTGGGTTGAGAAGGGCGTATGGCTGGCGGGCGAGCACACGGCGCCGTTTGTGGCGCTAGGGACGGCGACGGGGGCGTATTGGAGCGGGGAGAGTGTGGGCGGAAGATTATTGGAAAGGTTTGGAAAAAGAGATGATCGAGATAACGACGGTGCCGTGGATGGCGTGGTGTAGGTGAATAGCTGAAGCGGCAGCGGAGGTCTTCGCCGAAAGGATCAATTTAGACTCGAGTGAAATACGGAACGAATAGAGGACTGTGCCATCTCATCAGCAGCCGAGTATAAATAGAGGGTTCGCTTACCGAGGACGTGCTGGCAACAAATCGTCCATTGCTCATCACCCAAGTCATCTAGCGATGATCCGGACCACGATGAGCTGCTTTAGCCAGAAGTGCCAGACACTGTTCTTGTCAGACCCTCACCAGTAGATAGTGCGGCTCTGCTGGATAACGTGCCAGGCTGACATCTTGGCCTTTGTCACCGTTAAAAACCTCATTCGTATCATCACGTGTTCCTCTTGAGATGCTTCAAGACAAATCTCAACGAGGGCATGCAAAAACCACTTTTTTTCTGCATCCTTGCCGCAAAACAGGCAGATCGTTATGCCCAGTATTCCCTTATGACCTGTCGAAACCCGCAATGTCCCTGTAACTGACATCTTAGGAGCTCACTGCCCCGTTGATTTCGCGCTCTCCGACGCCTTAGACGCGGCGTCGGAGAAGAGTTCGACAAACCCAACTGTTTTGAAAAAGAACCATATTTCCGAATGTTGGTAGTGAAAAGGAAAATAAAAAAAAAAGAGCCATCATATCATGATCCGGGGTATCCAGACGACCATTCCACCACAGGTCCAAGTAAGCGGCCCCCACCCTCGCGCCGCGGGGCAGGCCCGCAACCCATCGTGCAATTCTCATCAACAGCCTCCCGTATTCTTATCTCAATCCATCAAAGTGCCGGCGGGTCTCTAGTTCGTTCGTTCATCGGCACCACCACCACGTCGACGTAGTCAGGTCGGTTGCAAAGGTAGAAGTGTCGTCTGTCAAAGGCTCATGCTACCCTTGACTTAGGCGTTGGGGCACTCGGACTGAATGTGGCCGAGCTGCTGGCACTTGTAGCACATCTTCTCGCCGGTGCTGGAACCCTTGGGGCAGTCACGGGAAAAGTGACCAGGCTCGCCGCAGTTGTAGCACTTGGAGCCGTTGTTGCAGTCGCCTGGTAAAGTTGTTGATTAGCTTGCTGCCACTTCGGAGAATTACGAACGATGGAGAAGGAAAGTAGAAGGGGGCGAATACTCACGAGACATGTGGCCGTAGCCACCGCAGCTGTAGCAAGTCTTCTGGCCCTGGCCACCGTAGCCTCCACGACCACCACCACCATAGCCGCCTCCATAGCCGCCACCGTAGCCGCCCTGCTGGCCACCGTTCTGAGGGCAGTTGCGAGCAATGTGGCCGACCTGACCGCACTGTGTGGGAGTGGGTGTCAGCGAAAACTGTTCTTTGCGTTGCGCGCGGGGATGAGGAGGTCTGTGGGGTGACTCAAACTAACCTTGTAGCAGTCCTGGCCGCCGCCGCCGCCGCCAGCGCCACCGCTCTGGGGGCACTCGCGAGAGATGTGGCCGGCGTTGCCGCAGCGGTAGCAGGTCTTGGTGCTCATATCACCACCGCCAGTGTTGCTGCGAGGAGCAGGGCAGTCACGGCCTGAGTGATGGAAGTCAGAAGAATGGTCTCAAGGTAACGATATTTCCTGGAGCGCAAGCCAGAGTCGAGGGCAGAGACTTACTTATGTGACCGACCTCATTGCAGTTGTAGCAAGTCTTGGGGGCATCGAAAGTAGTTTGTCCCTCCATTGTGATGAGAGTTGATTGAAGAGGCTGTTTGGAAAAGGCGCCGTGATAGTCTGAAGATTGTAGAGAGAGATGTGAGTCGAGGTCGAGTGTGCAGAAGGGAAGTTTGCAAAGGGTATGTGATTGGGTTGCAAACAGCACTAAAAGAAGGAAACGATAAAAAAAAGTCAAGTGGTCCAGGACTGGAAAGGCGAGAGAGGGAGGGGAAGGAACGTGGGGCAAATGGGTTTGCCGGGGTCTTCGAAGAAAAGTGGGCCCAGCACAAAACCGAGTTTTCCTTCTGCAGGTCGGACCCCGGAGATGATGTAGGTAGTCTGTGTGAAGAGGAGGCTAGGAAGGAGAGGCCTCTCGGGGGTGGGCACTTAGTTACCTCAAGTGGAGAGGTCTGAGAGCTGGTCTGCGGAAGAGTAGCAGGTATAGCTCCAGCTGAGGACAATCAATCTGTTGCTGTGTTGGGTTTGTAAATCAGAGCAAAATTCGAAGACGACGGTTTCCACAATCTCGTGGTGCATCTGCAGCTGGAGATGCAGTGAGGGGTTTCCCAAGCCAGGAATTTGAGACAGCCACTGCCAGCCTCAGCAGGCCTGCAGGCACAGCCAATTTAGATTTGGCGTGCGACGCAAACAAAATCATTTTGTGGATTCCAACTGGGGCACACAGAGAGCAGGGGGCATGGACCCTGGAATCCGGCTGGGCAATGGCGAGCGGACTGGGATGCCAGTTACTACTACCTGAGTACCTGGCTATTTACTACATACCATTGTATGGACGTACTGTACCAAGCTTCTTATAAGACTAGTCAAGATGGGACATTTGACATGGCTGGCTTAGGTAGGATTGGTACATTCCAGTCAGTTGTAAAGGCCTCTAGTTGCCCACGGGGCTCATTCATGTCTGAAAGGCAAGCCTAATATGGGATGTGCCTACCGAGGCGAGCAGTGGAATAGTGGGTGCAACTGTAAGAATCTCATTCAACAACCCGCTAAACATACCTCCTAGGTAAAACAACCTAAGCACCTGTTCAAGCCTACATTGAAAGTATGACGACGTCCAAATAGGTAGATCTGCGACAAATTGGGCAATGGACTCGCAAGGCCAGGATGTGCCTCTGGTGAAAAAGCCTGGGCATCAAGCTTGAAGATGGATTGTAGGGGATACTTTACTGCTTGATGCTTAGCCATTGAAGATCAATGAAAGCGTGTGGGTATTCTTTTCCAAGTGAGACTGTCATCAAATTGATCACAGAGGCTCCACCCTGAATTTGGCAGCAATAGTTGCAATGGCAAGGTAGACTGGGGATGTTCTGTATCGAGATTCTTCTCATCTTTTTTTTTCCTGGTCCCCTTCGCATTCTTGAGGTGTGAGGGTGATCCCGGCAATATTAGGCCCCTCATATCGAAGCACAGGAAACTCAATTCTCCTGGCCTCTCGTGCTACATAGTACCATAGTGAGGTGATCACGTTGCAGTGGCACTGATGTGTTTCAATGCCCCTTGCAGCATACCTACCAATTCATCGGTCATCCTTGGAAGTGCCTTCTGCCAGAATGAACCTTACAACTCACTCGACTACATGTGGCTTCATTTTGAAAACATATGTATATCAGGAGGTACAACAATTCAACATCTATCACAGACGATAATGATAATCATGTAGAATTTGCCTAAAATTCCAATACAATAATTAAACACCCAAGTCGAGGTTCAATGAGTTCTGACTTGTGCTGATTAGCAGCCTTGCTTCCAGTTGCAACTTCATACATTATAGTCCTACTACTTTAGCTACTAGAAGTGGGGCTATGCAAGTGGACTACCTGATCAAAGTGTACTATAGTACAGAAAGTCACAAAGCTGACCCAGAGAACCCACTGAGAAACACCAATGCAGGCCTAGGTGGTTTTCAGAGAAGAAGGATCAATACATTTTGACAGGACGGGTGCGGGTCCTGAATATAACAAACCTACCTCCTAGGTGGGCATGGTCTTCCCACCTCAGTCGAGAGAAACAGGGGTCTGATTGTGTTAGATGCAGATCCATATTGAACCCTCGTCTCCGGAAACTGTCAGCCGAGTCAGGCGTTCATGAAGAGCCGTCTATCAACATGGTCTCCCATCTATGTACTCCGGACTGATAGCTGTGTAGCCACGTGCATCAGCGAAATCGATGGACGCGTCTCCCATGCAGTGTCCCAGTGTTGCATAAGACTTGGCGGGCAGCCTGCTATACATTGAACATGCAACTTGCCCCCATTCTGTTGAAGTTGGAATTCTGGTGGGAATCTTCGATTTCGACCTGCTGTGTCACTCGGGTGTAGCTTCATGTGTTCGTCCCATCACAAGTTGTCAGAGAATGGATTAACCAGCCTAGGTACGAGCTCAAGTTGCAACTGAACCCCGGGTCCCATCTCTTTTCTCGCCCTTCATATTTTTAAGATTTGTCAGATGGTAATAAATGCTTTACTGTTTACTGCCAGAGAGAGTGAAAGATGTGTTTCTAAACTGTGTTCTTGAATATCGCATTCATCGTGGAACTTCCGTCAATGGGGCCTACTGTGCACAGGGGACCCCTGCCAAGAACTTGCATGTGACAGGGCGACAAATTGACCAGGCGCGTCACGGTTACCGCTGCAGCCTAGTCGCAACGCGTCACTTCAATGTTACCTTCGGTGGGCTCAATCACTTCGACGTCGCACCTTGCACTATCAAAGTTGTCGTCCCGCACGCTCAAAATATGATCCTCGTTGCCTGAGACGCAATGTCCAGCTGGCTCGAGAGCGGCAGGCCTGCCATTTTGGAAGCTCTTGCAGCTGTATGTGATGAGGTCGACGAGCGGGCGCGAGCAGGTATGCAGGATCCCGCGAGAGATTTTCGGACTTGCAAGCTTGCTGACGATTGATCTAGAAGTATCAGCTCGGAACTACAAAACGGAGCAGCTGCTTGAGGAAGTGGGGTCGCTTAGATCTCGAGTCGGCCAGGTAGACCGTCTACAACAGGAGAATGAATCCCTACAAGCAGAGATCCGCCGCCTCCGAGAAGTCCAAGATGGACAAGTCGTGCCCCCAAATAGAAGAATTATCTTAGGGGAACTGTCACCGAACAAATCCCCAGCTGAGCGACCTGTTTTGGCACAAACATCGCCACGCGATGCGGCGTCCGGAGTTTCAGATCCAGTAAATTTCAAAGCAGTCATCGCTAAATGCAAGGAGTTGGATGCCAAGTACAAGGGAGCCTGCAAAATGCTAGAGGAACACAGACTCTCGTTGCGAAAGAGGGCCAAGGTCATCGAGAGATGGGCTAGACACTGCGACGCATTGCAGCGCGAGATAGAGCAACTACGGGCCAGGCTTCAATCTCGCCCTTCACTCAGAGACGGAGCCTTGATTGAGCAGGCGGACGAAGCAGGCGTCGTTACAACAGCAGACGATGAGTACGTCGTTAGTGAAGATCTCAAAAGACCAAGCCCGGAATTTGCTTTCGAGCCAGAGCCTCCGTCATCCCCACCACCTTTGGTTGTCCCGGCCGAGAATTCAACTGTCTCGCCTCCCAGGCGCATTCTTTCCGAACCACCGCCTCGTCTGTCAACTGATGACACATTCCGACGCACTGCGAGTGCCACAACTACTGGGACTTCATCTTCTACTACTGATGATGTGGATCTCCCAGCATACTCGGTCCAGCCGGTCGAGGCTTGTCTTACTGCCATCAAGGCGGAGCTCTCGTCAGATCCACCCATCATCGTTTCGACTCGATCAGTTCGCAAACGAAAGTACGGTAATGAAGAGCCGGAAATTGCAAGGACTCAGAAAATCAAACTGGAACACTGCAGCAGCTCGGGGCCGGAGATCATTCGCGAATCCCACCACTATTCACCCGCCGAGAGCATTGATTTTGACGAGGAAGTACACGTGCCTACGCCCAAGAAACGCAGAGTCCTTCCAGTACCTGGATTCAACAATGCGCTCACAGCATCGGGAACAATGCCAAGACCAAAACTTCATTTGCAAGGACACATCGCGTCAGAAGCATCTAGTGCCCCAGACAAGTCTCGTACGCTGTCTCACGGTGTGGTGGGCCCGAAGTCACGCAAGCCCTCTGCGACTCGTGATACACCACCACGACTGGAAAGTGCTGGCCGGGCTGTCGTGGCGAGCGACTCTGTCAAACCAGATGTCTTTACATCCCACCTTGCTCTGGGGATTAAGGATCTCGCAGAGGATGGGGATGCAGAGAAAGAGACAGTCCCGAGTCAGATCCAGCGTCCGGTGGCTAAGGGCCGCCTTGATGCCTTACTCAACTCACCTTCCGTCAAATCCGGGCCACAAATTATCAGCCGTGGAGATTCTCCAAAAGATCAGACTTCTCGGCCTGTGACCGTCCACGATAGCAACAATAAGACCAACTTCACCACAGCATCCAAACATTTGCGTGACTCAAACTCGACACCTCGAGACACAAAAGACTTGGTACCCAATCAGAGCGCCCGGTCCTCATTGTCTCCAACACGGGGCGTCAATCATGAGCGAGCTCCGAAGATGGCGTCCATCATACGCGGTGATATGCCTCGCGGGCGCTCTCTCAACAAAGAGGACATTCCTCTTCGTGAGCGTCCGATTGAGATGCTCCGACCGGAGGACTTCAAGCCCAATCCATTGTACAATGATGGGCTCACATTTGTGTATGATGAAGTGGTCAGAGGCAAAGATGCGCGCGCTGCACTCTCGGGATGTATCGACCCCAACTGCTGCGGCAAGACCTTTCGTCGCTTTGCTGAGTCAGAGTTGAGGTCCGTGGGCTCGTCGGTGACGAGACGTGCTGAAGATGTTGGTCTCATGGAGACGTATCTTGGTGATGAGGCCTTCAAGCTAGGCACAATGACGCGAGAAGAGAGGGAGGAAGCGTGGCTCAGGGCCAAGACGTGGGAGTTGGCCAACAAATTTGGCAAGCATCGGCAAAGGTACAGTAGGATGCACTCTCCGCCAGGGTTCTGGAGTATGGATTTCCCAAACACGCAAGAGCGGGCCGAGGAGCTTAGGCAGGCGGAGGAAATTCGCAAGGCTTTGGTCGGTGAACGGCACAGAGAAGCAATGAGATGTAAAGGGTCTTGGTTGTTTCGGGATGAGGAACCACGCTGATCCGGTCAGTATGGTCTGTTAAAAGCCTATGTGGTCCTCACACAGCTGCACAACTTCGCTATTTGCTTGGCTGGCTGTATTTGTCAAGGGTGGGCCGGTGGCCTTGAGATAGAAAGGACGTTAGCATGCAGGACTTGACTGTACCTTATCATAGAGACTTACCAGAGCTGAGAAACTTACTCGTTGCTTTGCACAACTTCTGCGAATGACTGCAGATTCGCTACATCAAGGTCTGAAAGGATCGTTGAGGGAGGCGCGCGCTATGGGAGGTAAATGGCTCTGAACTGGCCAATTTGAGTCACATTCACCGGTCACATTCACGAAAGACATCAAGCATTATTACCGTGTTGCTTTCTTAGTGTAAGTGACCTGGGAGACTTTTGGGTACACATGAATTTATACTCGAATGGAGTCTTGAGACAAGTTATTCCGTAGAGGACAATGGCTTACGCTCAGAACCGAAGTTCAACCGGATCGGGACCCGCATTAAAAAGGTGTAAGTCCGGCAGGCACAACCCTGTCAGCTTCACTTTGCTTGTTGCTTCCCTGCGGAATTCGTGCCGGCCATTGAGCAAATCTGCTGAACTTCATCTCTCATCGGCCACAACTTTCTTGATGATGCCAAGCTAACAACATAGCCCACCACCGCCAGCATTTCTTCAACTTGCGCCTGTTCGATTTCTGAAGCATTACCGGACACATTCGTTTGTTAGCGGGCAGTGTATGTACGCAAGTCACAGTATGTGCCGGCGCAGTAAGCTAACTTGTCCAGATTCGTCACCTTCTCTCATCTTCGTCGCGTCCGTTACTCAGGCAGAAGCTACCCCTTCCTTACCACAGCGAATCCGTGCTTTCCCGATACCTTTTTCCTCGCCTTCCGACACATATCTCAATACGAGACTAAGGTCTAGACCTTGGGATAGCTGGACAGACGTCGACAGTGACAAGCCTTGCGACTTGCGCCCTCCCAAGCCGGCAAGGTGAGTAACCGTTTGCCGGCTGGGCAGCCAGCTATGGAAGGAGGAGGAGGGCAGAACGCCTATAACGGCGGCTACGACATGCTGGGCAATACTGTTGTTAATGGAACAGTGTCCCCTCTGCCCGCCCCGCCGCCAGCTCAGGAGATACAACAGCAACAACCACCACAACATTATGGCCGCGGTCGAGGCGGTCGGCCTCGTGGTGGCTATGGGCAATTTGCGCACCAGCAGCACTCACAACCATATCCAGCGCAATATGCGGTGCCACAATGGCAACAACCGCAACCGTTCTATCCGCAACAAAACGGTGCGCAGGCTATGTACAATCCTGCGAACCCCTTCAACCCATACACCACCTACTATCCTCAGCAATATGGTGCCTATCCTTACTATAATCCGGTTTACCAGAACTTCATGGCGCCACAACCAGCCTCAATGTATGGGTCACAAGCTCATCAAGTCCCATACGGACAAGCGCCGTATGCCATGAATCCGCAGATACCCATGGGCCATGGGCCGCATTCTCCTTATCCGCAACCCCAGGCTCCCACCGAATTACCCACTACCACCAGCGCAGTTTCTAACGTCCCCCTCACACCTGCATCCGCCCACTCGTCGCAACTTGCGGTCGCAACTTCCAGTGAAGCCGGTCAGCAACACACCGAGACTCTGGTTGAACGATCCCCACAACCAGATCCATCAGTGAACGGAAATGGCAACTTCGAGTCTGAAACCTTGCAACAACCAGACTTGTGGTCCCCGTTCGAGATATCTATGGCTACGGACGAGGATACTCCTAAGCCTAATCCGAAATTCTCGATAAGCCAGGTAAGTTAAAAAATGACGACTGTACAACTGATATAATTACATTCGTCTACTCGATGAGGACAACTCAGCCCTTATGCCCAAGCCGTTCCCCCCCCCCCATCTGGGTCCCTTTGCCCTCATCAATCTTCAAGCGCAACTATGCTGATTCCCAATAGGTGCCTTACTATACAGATCCGGATAGCAAGGCGCTTTTTGCCGCGAAGAGACGTCCCAAGAAGAAAGTAAAGCCAATTGAGGGTCAAGACGTGACAATACAAGCCTCGCAACCGGGCCATATTGAGGAGATAGTGGAGCATGATGCTACCAATTCTACCACTACTGGCAACAACGCTGCGGGCTCCACACAAGACGTGGAATCCACGACTGAGACTGCCACAAACGCAGCGAACACAAGCAGCATGCAGCCAACAACAGAACCTGAAGGTTCTTCATCTGGCGCCGCGCCTCCGCAATCTTTTCAGGATGGACCATCCAAAGTGCAACCTACTAATCCGGCAGCGGACGGCACAACGAGCGACAAGCCCGAAGGTAGTAATGATGAGGAGGCCGTAAAGTCCGAGTCGGCCCCAGCGGGTCCCAGAATGTGGGCGGATCTATTCAACAAAGCATCGGTTGCCAGTAAAGCTGCTCCCGATGGACAGGTCACGACCAACGGTACCAACGAGACCCAGGCCTCCGGTGCACCCGGCCCGAGCCAGCCAACCAGTAAACAGTTGGCCGACGTGCTCAAGGAGTACAATCCTTCGAATGGCAAAGTCTTCTTCATCGAGCCTCGTGGTTTATACAATGCGCGCGTTGACTGCTACATGATTTCAGTGGGTCGTCTTTGAGACTTCTGAACAATGAAAAACACTGACGAATGCATGTGCCTAGATTCTGCAGGTCTTGCTCTACTGCACGCCGTTCTATAATTTCCTGCATCAAGTCAAGACGCAATCCGCCCAGAGCTTGAAGTTCAACACGCCTCTACTCGACGCCCTGTGAGTCTTACATTTGCTGCATCGATGTTGTGGTGGCTGATAAAGACTACAGAATCGATTTCCAGAGTCAATTCAAGATTGTCAAATCAGCAGATACATTACAGCTATTGAAGGAGGGCCTGACGCCCGAGCAGCACCGACAGTATGGCGAGACTCTGCATGCAACTTCGGTTTTTGATGCTGCCTTTCGCTCGCCGGCCATTAAGAAATTGGAGGTGAGTCATGATCCCTCTGGAGGATTCCAAACGACGAACCTGACGATCATTTTAGCGGGGAAAGCAACAGGATGCCGAAGAATTCTTGACCCTGCTGCTGGAAGCTCTCAACGACGAATGCGTCAAGGTGATGGAGGCCGCTGCAGGCAATTCCCACTTCCGCGCCCCCGCCATTGAGTCTAGTGCGACAAACGAATGGCAAACAGTGGAGAAAGGTGGCAAGCCTGCCGTCACCCAATCATCAGGACTGCCTGAGCTACCAAACCCAGTATCCAAGATCTTTAAGGGCAAACAACGATCAGAAGTCCGAGTAAAGCAGTCGATCTCTAACACAGACCAGCCTTTCATCAATCTGAAACTCTATATAGAGGACCAGTCGATCAAGACCATTGTGGACGCGCTGCTCCGGATGAATGCGACTGAAAATCTCTCAGCAACGGAGAAGTCCAAATCTACATTCCAAAATGCGGGCCCTGCCAAAACGCAGCAAACTTTTATTCACAAGTTGCCATGCATTCTTGTCATGCACCTTATACGTTTCAAGTCTGCCGGCAATTCATGGGCCAAGAACGGGAAGCATGTGGATTACCCGCTGGAACTTGAGATCCCCACTGCAGTTCTCTCAAAACCAGCCCGTGTCGAGTATGCAAGAAGCAGGAAGTACAAGCTTGTGGCAGTGGTCTATCATCACGGCGCGGACAAAGACTCTGGTCACTACAGCGTTGATGTTCGACGACAAGACGATGAGAGCTGGTTGCGCATCAACGACACGAAAGTTGAGGCCATCGACAATACAGATGTTGTTAGGATGGACAAGTCTGCGACCCCTGGAACCAGCAAAGACCCCATGGTTGACGGATCAAATAGCAATCGTTTCGCCGCTGTGAGCGACAATGATAATGCGGATGGTGGTACCTGGCACAATGTTCGCTCGTCTGGCAATGGTGGCAAGAAAAATAGCAACGTCGGCAACGACAAGCCTTCGTCTGGCACTAGCACTCCAAGAGGAACACCCGTCAAGGACAACAAGGTGGCTTACCTTTTGTTCTATCAGCAGTTACGGCAGGACTAGAAATCGATCAACAAGCATACGGGCGCTCAATCCTCGACGGAGCTGGAGAGAACTGGTGCGGGACAAGAGCACGAGCAACCTATGAAGGTCTTCCCCGACGAACGTCTTGCGGAACAGCAGATATTGAGGCCTGAGAAGGCGAATGCGGAACAAGAGGGCGAGCAACCTTCAAAGGTCTTACCAGATGTGGGTCTTGTAGACCAGCAAAATCCAGAGCCAAATAAGAATTATGATGCGGTCTATGTTCAGCGACGAAAGGAACGCGAAAGGCTCAGAAGGGCGGACAGGAAGCTTAAAGACTGGACTGCAGACCTGCGCGAGGACCAAGAGCCTCAAAACAATATCGGAGATTTGCACAAGCAGTTCGAGAGGCGGCAGGAATGTGTCGAGAAGCTTGAGGCTGAGCAAGAAGAGCTTCGCAAACAGGTCTCACATGCAAAGATGCGGGATAAGCTAGCGCAGCGTCGGATGACACTTAGGCCTGATGGGAAAACGACGGTGCTTGGAATGGAGCTGTAGCTTGGGCCTGCACTGGAGCCTATGCGTGGCCTGGTTACTGATAGTGCTGGTGTTGGAACGCATGCGCCAAAACCCTCAGTCCTGGACACGTATAAAAAGGAGTTCAGTCTCGCAGAGGTGGTTCCTGCAAGCACGGATACAATTTCAACCACACCGAACAATCTGAAGGGAAGCAAATCGCCCGCGATGGCTCACCAGACGTGTATAATTCCTCTTCTTCCCGATGCTGCTGATGTGCTTGAACTTGAACACATGGCTGCAAAGTTGACTAATGACGGCCATCGTGATAATAATGCCGCCAAGAGTGTCACAAGCCATGATCAGGTGACACCTGGCGATACCACTGGCGACATTGAACTTGAAGCAGGTGTCTCGAATTTCTCGCCAACACAACGGAAGGGCAACGCTGGACATGAGGGCACCCAGAATGATGTTGGGTATGCTGGAGCTGCAGTTTCAACTGGAACGCACAGATTGCCCAAACAACTTCGGAGATTACAAATTCTGCTGGATCGACTGGGTAACGATGAGCAGGAGAAGCATATTGACACTGTGCTGCAAGATTATCAAGCTCTGTGCGACAAGGTTGACCAATTTCACAATATGAGAGCAGAACAACTTCTATCCGTGTGTTTTAGAACACGCACCGACCTTCAAAACCTCTACTACCGTCTCCTTCAACCGTACAGGTTCCTGGGATTCTGGCAGGATTGTGGGTTTAATCTGGACAGCAAAGATGCCTCCGAAAAATTCAGCGACGGTTCTGAGGATGTTGACAAAGCAATCTCAAAGCTTCGCTCCGACGAAGAGCCCGAGCTAGGCCTCTCAGGGAGACCGCAGGGTGGCAGATGCCATTGGAACTTCTCGGTAGACGGCATCTTCAGCGACTTCAACTTGGATCCAGAGCACCGCGTCGTGTTTGAGCTTCTTCATCTCCTCTGGAACGCAGTGGAAAGTACGGAAGCTTGGTTGAAACTTATAAAGCCCATTCATTGCAATCCAAAATTGAAGGAAGATCCGAAAGAGCAGAGTCGATCCAAAGAACAGAGTCGCTACTCAAAACTTACACAAGCGCAAGAACGCCTTGATTGCGTGCATGACTTTTACGTCCACCTTTTGGACGTCTTCGACGAAGTTTGAATCAAAAACGAGGCAGCAGGGACGTGGAGAGGAGGCGGGCCAGCGAATCATTCACCTTTGAACAGTTTCTGTAGAAAATTTTTTGTATAGTGGCATAACGACCTCATATTCAATATTTGTTCATACAGTTAGCACGTGGGCGTAACATGTCCTCCGCGCTATATACTAAACTATAAGGAGTCACTCTTGCGCAATTCTCAGCTTGAAATACGCTCCTTTGGCACATGATAAGAACTAGCCATTGACTTGCATGTCTGTCCTTGACCTGTAGAATCGCAAGCTTTGATCATGGTTATTGAGCAACAGTGGTAGTGTTCGGCCTGGAGCATCTCTGCATAGATTCACCTCATACGTCAGGGACTTGATGTTGACTGTGGGTACCCTCCGTGTCCACAGGCTTCCCTTCGTTCCCAGATGCATCAGCGATGCCCCCGGAGAGTACAGAACACCCAAGACATGTCTGATATTCCGCCCACGCCCATCACTCGAAATTTGCCGCAAGCAGCACCCATCCACGGTCGGCACAGTACATACGACGCTCATCTCACTCCAGCCAGCTTGACGCAGCAAACACATCCTTCCACTCCTGCTCTGCGCTCGTCCTCTCGAACTTTTCCACGGAATCGGTCTCTGCCGCACCGAAGCTCCCGTACAGATGCGGGCAGCCGTCGTTGTCGTTGGGCGGGTCATCCCATTTTGAAATGGAAGAGATGGGCTCGTAGCGGATCTTTATGAGCCAGAGGGTAGTGTGGGAAGCGAAGAAGAGGGAGGCTGTAATGGGAATCTATGTGCGAATCGTTAGAAGGTCGGCCTACAGGAAGAAAGTGGGTCCGCTCGTTCGCCCGAGAGAGGCGTGGTCAATGAGGTGGGGCGAGGCGAGTCCTGAAATGGAACAATTGCGAGCAGATGAAGCATTTCCAAGTGAGAAACAGCAGTTCCGCATGGGATGTGGCAGGTTGGTTGAATCACATGCTGCGCACGGGAGCAGACGTACCTGTGAAGCTGTGCTCAAGTGGATGAAGCCATCAGCCTGGTCAAGCTCCGATGGCGGGAAAATTATCGGAATGGGCGAGGGCGGTTCCAAGTCAATGATCTTGTAGACATACTTGGGAAGGGTTTTTGGTGCAGGCATGTTGGATGTGATGTGGACAGTGAGTATGTGGAATGGGAGCGCAACGAATTTAAGAGGCGCAGATTCAAAATTTCGGTGCTGTGTGTTTTTGAGGATCGGATAAGTGTGGCCCAAGCATTGCGGGTTGTGATTTGGGTCAGCCTTTACCTCAAGAAAGATCAACATCCAACTCCTAAAAGTATCATAGCAGGCGTGACTCTATGTGTTTGCAAGAAATCCGACTGCTGATTATGCAAGGCTTTCATTATGACTGATCGTCCGCAGTTTTGCTATGCCAAATTGGCTAAGATCAATGTTTCAAAAGCTGCCCTCCAAGCCCATAACTCCGTTGTTTGTGGATGGCGGCAATATGTAGCCGCCATCTGTATACCTGAGAATATGATTCATGATTTGCCTTCAGTGCACCTCGTGTCTGATGCCAATTTCCATCGACAGTTCCAGATTCCATTACCAAGACCTTCACAACAACATTCCACCATCTGCCTCAAGAACCCACAGCTTGGCCAAATCTTTGGTCAGCCCGAGCCGCAGTATCCGCAGCATGTTCTCTACACTCGTCGAGTAGTCCAGACCAGATCTCCAGTCCCAACCTCTCTTGGTATTGGACTTGGGCGCCGCTGGCGGGCCTCCTCCCGCTACAGACCTGTGCAGCTGCGACGCGAGCATCGATGTGCCGGACATGACCATGGAGCCAGGGCTGGTCTTCTTCATCAGGTCTGCGGGGGTCGATCCCTTAAGCAATGCCGGCGCAGATGCCAGCACGAGCTGGAAAAAGTCCTGGCATGTCTCGTAGACTTTTCCGCCAATGCTTTGAATGTCCTCAACTGTCTTGAACAGGATATCGAGCTGGTCTAGGGAGAGTAGGGGAGATGCGCCATGGTTTTGATGGCTCTGGTTGACAAACACAAGCATCTCGCCCAAAAGGGCGAGAATGAAATCCTCTCCAACGATAGCATCACGAGTCGAGTCGTACAGCCCACCGCGGATGTTGTCGTCCGCAGACGCAATGACGATGGTAAGCGCTGTCGCCGCTGACTTGTATCGGCGAGCCAGTGGCAGCGATTCGTCGTCGCGAATCTCGTAGCACTTTCGCAACGTCGCGTACCCGGCAAGCATTTTGCCGAGCAGTTCCGCGGCTTCAAGGTCTTGCTTGGCAAGCTCCTGTAGGGTGGTATTTCGTTGCTTCAGAAGCTGGCGAAGGTGGTCGTCCAGCTCGGCGGTCGGTGGGTATGCGGCAGACTGGATGAGGCAGTACGCGATGAGGAAGTGCATGACATCCCGCACCTTGCCTGGTCGGTGCGCAAGGGCGTAGTACCACATTGCTTCGCCGTAGCGGAAACAGGTTTCCTTGAGTATATCGCCGAAGCGCTGTGACTTGTTAGGGCATAATCCAAAGCAGCGGTAACTTACAGGAAAACTTACTTCTGCAACTTGCTCGGCGAATTGAATCATACCGAGGTCGTTAAGCAACCGCCACACCTTATCGACCATCTCGCCGGACTCAACGTTGATTTCCTGGAGAATGTTCTCCACCAGCTCACCGACGGTCTCTTCTGACCGCTGCGGCGAGTCCATGCGACCCAGGACATGTATTGCAATCTCCCATCCATCCCTCTTCGCACTGTACCTCTCCTTGACTGAAGACATGTCGTAGTTGGCCAACTCCTGTGCGTACTGGATGAGTGTGTTGTCCTTGATACCGTCCGCCTCGTCCGGATCTTGCGGGTTTACGCCAAGAACCTCTAGATCGTCCATATCCAGGTCGTCAAAAGCGTAGAGGGCTGAGGGTTGGTGCTGCGGCAGCCAGCGGCCCAAAGATGCTATCTCGGCCACCGCTGCAGCTACTGGCAGCGACCATGTTCGCAGCATAGCAATGAGTCCTTTTGTATTGTCCTCAAAAACACAAGCCATTCCGACCTCCACTGGATTTAAGACATTGAAATGAAACCCAGATCCAATCGCCGCCCGGAGAGCGCGAGCAAGACGCTCCATGTACCCGTCAGCACCATTGTTCTGCGAGGCCAAAACGAGGTCCTGGGATATCGGAATAGAGGTCTTGTCGCCGCGTGTCTCGTCCCACCATCCAAACAGACCAATTGTCGCCTCGCACCAGTCCTGGGCAGTCTCGAAAATAACATCAGGAGCACCCAGCGCGATTTCGAAGATAACGTTTAGGTTTTCGTATATGTCCCAAGGCACTTGGCTCTCGGCCTTGCGAGCCGCCGCGGTAAGAGACTGGTGACCCTCCGTCGACTCAATATCAAAATCCATCGCGTTCTTGCCTTCGGCAAAACGCCTCAGCTGCTCAAGTTTTGCCCGAGCCTTGATGCGGAAGAGGGTCCAGTCACTGTTCCAGATCTCCCAGATCCCCTTCTTGGCTGGACACTCGTCGAGCATGGCACATGTCTCCTCTGCCGCTCGCCGCACATTCTCAAGTGCACGACCCGTGTACTCTAATTCGCCTCGACGGTTGGTCTTGATCTTCTCCCAGCCCGCATTCATGAGAAGGCTTTGCGCAGCAGAGACCTGACCTCGCAGAAGGGCCATGCAGACTGTGGGCCAGAACATGCTATGGCTGGCAGGGCAGGGTTTGCATCGGAGCACTTCTTGCACTTGGTTGGGATAGGGATTATGGTTCTCGGAAAGCCAGCGGAAAAGTGTCTCAGGTAAGGGCTCGGTCATCTTGCCATCGTCGCCTGTGCGTGTATGGTGTATCTGGAGAGCGAGTGTAGCCAGAAAGGTTGCCTTCTCGAATGGTGTGGCTTGTGGTGAGGGCCCCATTTCCGCAGCGTGCTCTTCGGACTGCAACGGCAAAGCATCAACATACTGCTTCCAGAGGCCGGTGAGCTGTCCCGTGACGGCGGCCAGCGTTTCGTCGAGTCTCTCATCATCCTCCTCGGGCCCAACACCATCCTTATACAGCCGTTCGATGAGCTTCTCGGTGTCGAGTATAAGCTCTGGCGGTTCTGAGATGGTTGCATACTCAGACTGGCTGATTATATCCTGGGCGTAGGAAGCAAATCGGAATGACTGGCGCCGCACGCCTGCACGATTGGCGGTCGCTCGAAATATGCCCTCGGCCTCCTTGAAGACGCGCTCGTCGGCAGCTGGCGTATTGAGCATCATGAGATCTGATACGTCGCCGGCTTCGTAGTCTTCGTATCCGCCATTCTGCTCCATATCGAGCCACATGTCGCCTTCAGCATCCGCATCCGCATCCTCCTCGTCGCCAGAGTATTCGCCGAAGTCCTCCATGAAAGCCTTTGCCGAGCGATTCCTTGTTGGTTGTGCCTCATCATCATCCTCATACTCTGCGTCTTCTTCCTCGTCTTCCTCATCGTCCTCCTCATCACCGTAGTCCACCTGGAAGGAGCCGGTAGCCTGCCTCCTGGGTGCTTGGCCATCCTCTTGCTCGTCTTCATCGTCGACAACCTCCTCCCTCAGTCGCGAGGGCTGTCGAGCTTGACCAGAGCGCAAGGATCGACCAAGGGGCGTGTTTGGTTTCGGTTTTGGGGCGAAGAGGGTCTTGGGCGGCTTAGACGAGAAAGGATTGCCTCCCTTTGGAGCAGAGCTTGTAGTCGCAAAAGGGTTTTTGACTGGCGGCGTCTTTCCATCGAGGCCACTCAAAGCAAAGGGGTTCGATTTCTGGGTGGCACTAGCACCAACAGCCTTCATCAGAGAGCTTCCCATGAAGGAAGCTGTGGGGGCACCAGCAGGAGTGCTGCTCGCATGTTCAGCGGGGGCGGGACCCGCAGGTGTCGAGGAAGGCGGGTTGCCAGACTTGAAGGCGCCGGAGCCATGGCTCTTGTAGTCGGGTGTGGAGGGAAAAAGTTCTTCGTCGTCGTCATCGGGAACCCTGAAGGACATTTTGACGGCGAGGTGGGGTCACCTAACGGTACAATAATCGCAGGTGTTGATATCAAACGGGTATCTGGCAGTGTAAGGGAGTTCAGCGTGGGCAATGCTGACAAGTGGAAGCTGAAGTAGGCCTCGCACTTCTTCCGTTTGCCTCTTTATGCGAGTCGTGTGTTGTCGAGATTCAGGAGAGTTCTGGCGTGGGTGGAAAGCTTGAGGCAGCTCTGTTGCGCTTGGAGGTTTGTTGCGCCCCGACGCGACGGGATTCTCACTCTGCAGCTGCGCGACTCTAGCGTCGGCTGGTCCCGAGGCACGGACCAGGTACATAGCTACATGAACGTCTCCACTTTTCACAATATCCCTGCCAGTCCCATGCCCACCAACCTCATCCTCCAATGTCTGCACTCAATCCGTCGTTTTGCTTGGGTCGTGTGCGATTACCTGAGTACTTTTTAACAATTTCAAGACTACAGCAGATATGCTGAAATGAGTCCATCTGCAATTACAGAATAATATCAATTGAAGTAACGTAATCTAGAGTATCCTTGTTACCAGACATTGAGGAACGAGGATTCTTTATTGGTCTGGGATTCTCAAAGACTATGTGAAAGATACTTTGATTGAAAATAGCTACCCAGGTGGCGTATTCATTGTCATAACGGGACGTCGAACAGATTAATGTTCGAGGTCAAAGAGCGCTGACAGGACCTACTACCTAAAAATAATACATGTGTCCCAAGTTGAAGGCCAAGATTTGTTATATTATACAAGTCAACTGCTCTGATTTGGCACTTCGGGCCACCCAAACTACTTACGTAGCCATCTTATCCTACCCAAGACCAACAATTTTACCAAGGCAAAACTGAAAATGACCGGACAACCCTTCTACTACCAGCCACCGAGGGCTGTATTACCTCCTAATCTATTTCTCTACAGTGACTACTCCTACCCATTACACGACTACTGGGGATCTCACTATCAAGATGTGATGGATGAAGATTTGTACAGTCCAGAATCAAATTACGAAGAAGTGGACCCAATGAGCAACTACGTTGAGTATGGTGATGATTACATCAATGCGGGGCCTATTTCCTTCCCAAACGAAGAGGAGTACTGCCCATCTACGCAAGAGATGGTTCATGCTCAGAACATGGTACAAACAATATGTCCTTCTGACCTCCTCCTTGGTCACCAAGAGTCAGACAACTGCCAATCAACTCAGGTCAATTCACCAATGCAAGACGCGTTGGTTGACACCCATCTCAAAACAATTGACGACAAGAAGCGACTAGAAATCCAACCTTGCCAGGCCGAGACCACATGTCAGGGACTTTACCAACCGCTTCCCTCACAAGCAAGTATCAATCATGAGTATTTCTCTTCTGAACTTGAACATGAATTGAATTTGATGTCTGAGCAAGTAACTGATACCCCTAGCTCGCCCTTTTCCGTCCAAAGCTTCACCCAAAATTGCAGGTCAAGTAAGTCCAGTCGCCTCCAGTTGCGTAGAGTAATAGAATGGGAAGCGTTCTCAATCCCCAAAGAGGGGTCATGCAGAGGTGAAATCTATTAGCTCTCCTCGAGGCGTCGTTCTTGATGATACAGATGTTGATTTATTGGCAGCGGACCGTATTGTGACCGAGGACAGACTCGTCTGCCAATTTGACCACGACAAAGCTGCCACAGGCCAAAGAAAGCATGCAAATAGGATAGTTGAGTTCTTAATTGTAAATTTTGCGTCTTCAAGATCCCAGTAAGAGGCTATTTCCTGAGTGAGTCCCGAGGTCTGCTCGAAGTCTTTCAGCCGCCTTTATCTCCTCAGATCCTCGCGCGCCTGGCCTTTGCCGTAGTCGGGTATCGTCGTATGGGCATTCACATGGGTGGTGGCTTATATCATAGCCGATGGTATTGGCAGAAGCCTGAATATCATGCACGCCCTTCACCCTCAATAGCCGACACCCAACGCACGCCAACACAAGTGCCCAAGCCTGACTACCAGCAAGTCGAGTGCGACGCCAGCATAGCTAGGCAATCCTCTTGCCAAGAATGCGCCCGAGCCAGTGGAATCCGGCGTCCCACATCCACGAGTCCTGCACCGTCCATACAAGGAATACAACGCCATGGTCTCAAGTGAAACAACGGACCCTTCCCGCCTCTCACGCATCATTTCATCAGATCAACCAGGATAAAATCATTGATTGCCCTTGCTGTGACGGAATGATCGACCTCCATCCCACACGGTCAAAGGTGACAAGCAATGAGTAATGTAAAGCAAATAGATATTCGTGGTATATGCTCCATTCTCGCACATAAACAAAGAAGAATTCATTCCTGAGCGCAAACTCGGACTGCTCAATGCTGGCTTCACGTTCTGTCGCCGATAGATGCCTTGCCCTCGATCCAGTAAACGCCCGACGCCGTGCATTGGTTTTCAAGGACCCCTTTTCGCCTGGTGCGCCATGTCATGCTGCGCTGCAATTATTTCCACGGGCTTTGATAGTACCGCTCGAGCTGGTATGTGTGCGCTCCTTCGGCCGGCACCGGTATCAGTACCTTTTCAAAGTCGTCCGGGCCTCATCTCCAAGGACTACACTCGAATGCGCCCTGTCAATCAGGCGTTGTTCATACGGAAATGAGTTTGTCTCCCCCAACGTTGTGTATAGTAGAGTCGCAGGTTTTATCGTGTGTTCGTGTTATGTTGCTCGAAGAGCGCATAGAGACTGGCAGTCTGATGTGCAATTGAGGCCAGACCAGACGTGACCATGCAGCTGGCGAGCTTGCATTCGTGCAGTGCGTCCGGTGGTTTTCGTTCTCCCAAGTGTCGGTTGCGTATTTCAATCCGTCTTCCAGTGGTCCACCTCGTCCTTGCCCAAATACAGCTCGACAGCGTAAAGGACCATAGTGGCCGCCACATTCGTCCAGCGCCAAGCATTGCCGCCAGCATCGCCCCCTCTAAGAGTCCAGCCGATGCCATCTCCATCAATATTGGCGTCCGCCGATACCGAGAAGTGCTGCAGTAGGAGACTGGTATACACAGCGATCAGGATGGATGGCGAAAACCAGTGCACAAACGTGAGCAGTTTGTTGGCTGCGTCGGAAGAATCCTCGAAGTTGGACGGTTCGTCCATGAGTGCACCGGCGCCGGACTCACGCACAGCAGGAATGATGCGTGTTGCGCAATAGAATACGATGATTCGGTAGACGAGCGAGATGATGACGCTCGGCGTGATGGTCTGGAAAGCAGCCCACAAGAACGTGAAGGAAGAGCCGAAGGCGCTGGGCAACTGACTGAGCATATGAATAAGCGTCGAGTAAGAAGCCATGATTATAGGCGGCAGTGGAGGAAACTCGGGTTGGTTTGCTGCGGCCTGCTCCTCAGCTGCAGCCTGGGCGGCGGCACCTTCAGCCGAGGGCAGATAGTCGGTAAAGATCTGGTAGATGCAGAGGACGACGTATGCGAAAAGCAGTGAGGATTCCACGGGATTTCCGCGACCGCTACCGATGCCAAAGGCGCACAGGAAGACAGCCGAAGTCATGGTGACGCCGATGAGGGTTGCATCTAGGTTGCTGATGTAGGGAAAGTTCGCCACGCGCCACAGGAAGTAGAGAGCGCTTGCCATGATGGAGCCTGAGAAAACGACGAGAACGATCTGCGATAGCACGAGCCGATTAGTGTCAAATCTCCGTCTCATGTGATATGATGAATCCTGAAAAAAAAAACACTCACGATCCATGTGTCACTGCGGCCTCTGTTGACGAGCCATCTTGTAATTTGCCCTGCGGCCTGTATGACCAACAGGCTGCAAAAACCCTCAAGTAGCTGGAAGATGGGACTCGAGTAGCGCAAGCCTTTATCCCAGCTCCCCAAAGTGATGTGTTCCAGAAGCCCACCCTGGCCGAAAAACCACTCGTGCCAGCTATCATTGTGGTCGACGGTAGGTCGGAAGTGACCTAGGGTTCTCGAGACCCAGTCGGAGGAGCCAGTGTCGACAGAGAAGCGGTTGAGGGACCATATCAACAAGGAAGGCAGAACAACCCATTGGGACATGCGCAGCAGGTTGCTCAGGGTCCAGCGCACACGAGACCCAGGGGGGGTGATGGCCTTTGTGGAGCTGTAGACGAAGTAAAAAAGAAATATGGACAAGCTGTAGGCCAACCCCGAGTCGCGACCGCCAACATCGAAAGCTATGGGTATGGAGAGGACGATGGAGAGCAGATACACTGCGCCAGATATGACGTTGAAGATGGCCCACATGGTCGCGTGAGGGGGCTCGAGGCGGTGTTCGGGGACGTGGTGCGCAGCTCGGGGAGGACTTGATAAGGCCGAGCTGAGGGCCTGAGCAGGCTGGAGGGAGCTGAAGCTATCGTCGATCCACGGTGGGCAAAGACGGATGTTACTGGGACATGGACCAGAGAAGCGACACTTGTACTGTTGGGGTTTGCGGCCAGGTGGAAGAGACGGCCACGCTGGTGATGCCGCAGCGATCGGGAGAAGAGTGTGTAGAATCGGTGATAGAGAGGGCAATGATGAGGGGTTCAGACTGGTGAATGCATCTGGTATTCTCGGTAAGGGTGGTGTGTGGTATGGTGTTTCGTCGGGGGTGAGGTGGTTCTGAAGAGAGGAGTGTCATGCGCTGTGTAGCAGTGTGTGTTGCTTTGTGCGTGCTGGAGCTTGCTTGCTGGTGGGGTTGCTGCTGATCCTTGAGCTTTTGGGGGGCATGTGAAGGTATGCCCGAGTTCCTGTATCCCTGTGGAGAACACCAACGCAGCAGCCTTGAGGAAAGATCTCTTCTTTGATTTTCAGGATGTATTTTGGAACAGAGGCACTTTGAAAAGGGGCAAGATAAAATTGCAGTAGGTATGGTGCTTGGGTAACAGGTGGGCAACAGCCCTGGAGGAGATTGTTAAAGAACAAAAACTGCCCCCGGTGGTAGACTGGGCGAGACCCCAAGGTTCCCTGCAAAAGCAGGTTTGTCGTTCACTGCAGGTGCACAAGCGCCTGATCCTAGCAAGCACAGCAAACCTAGCTGCTCCTAGCTAAAGTCCGGACCCTTGCAGGAGTTATCTAGATCCCCTTATCGTGCTGCTGACTCAGCCTTTCCACTATGCACTACACCTTCCTCCACCCAATCAAATGTCAACCATACAAGCTCTTCCTCTCTTTTCCTACATGACTATGTCCTATTCTAGGTAATGTCTTTCCAAAAAGGATCGCCTGTGACAGGCCGTTTCATCTTCTATGTGACAGGCTATTCCATGTTTCTTTCACTTTGACTTGGGCCAATCAGAAATTACACAGATCACCTGCCCGAGCCTCTTGACAGCATCATCAGATGAGCCAATCTCCATGTATCCCTCAAACGCGTCACGTCACGCGTGCTACGCTGCAACTTCACCCTCAACGGTCGCACTTGGTTAATTGATTGTTCACTCTGAGTACTTGTCGTCATAGATGGACTGCTACTCCCCGGTCCTCACGATCGATATACAGCTAATACTACTATAATATCCGGACTTGTCATCGGTTATCAAAATCTGGACACAAGGATTTCGTTCTAGTTTGTTCCGAATTTGCCCGTTTTGTGCTTCCCCCCCCCCCAAAACAAAACCGATCATCGCCTATGCGAAAATCCGTCCCCAGCGTATGCTCATTGTCGGACAGTGTGGACCTGCGCCCGACCTCATCTCACTTAAGCTTATTCCTTGTCGACGATCTCGACATCTTGGGCACGGAACTTGGACATTGTCCTCGGTCGAAACCTCTTCGGCTCCATACCGCAATAGGCTCTTATATTTTCACTCACCATGTCTTGGACATGGACTATCTCGTTGGCACCGGTACTAATACTATGTCTGCGCTTGATACGGGTAAGCAAAATGGCGCGGTAGGGTTAGATGGGACGACTATGCACATTGATTCCAATCACTAACATCACAGCGTTCATCGGTACTGGACTACAAAGAGTAGATCATCCGAGAGGGCATAGTATAGTCGTTCAGGTTCGGGGGAGATTGAGGTATCTGTGTGTCATTGTAGATGTAGAACTGGACTAGTTGCCACTCTCGGTGGGTTGACGGCTGTCAACACATTGGTCTGGTTGTGGGACCGAGCTAGTATAGTGTCTATTGGCATGCTGGCTTGTCAGATTTGGATTTTGCCATGCGCCCAAGGCTGAAAGTTTACGTGCTCTTCTTTTCATTGGGGTAACGGACTCTTGCGGGCACATTGCCCACGTTGAACACTGATTGACACACAGGAGAATGCTACTAATCACAAGCCAAGCCTCAAAGATTTAGGAATGAAGAGTAAGAGATGTGGTATTTTTGCCGCTGCAATAGACGGAATGAGAATAACGCTATTGAAAGAAATAAAGAAATCAGATGCAATGCAGGAGAATGTATATATATAGCAACGCTAGTCTACAAATACCGGTAAAACAAGTGAGTTGTTCCGTTCCGCTTGCGTTTCCCTGACTCCATGCTCATGATTGATGAGACGCACACAGCACACACACACACAAGCAAATAAGACGCACTTAAGTGGTCAAAGTCTTTTGCGCCCAACCAACACGGCCCTCTGCACCATCAAAGACCACGTATCCAGCCTTCAACGCGATGTCGCCAAAGATGGACAGGCCTATCGAAGCGTCGCTCTGCATGCCACCGTAGCAAGTTGTATTTGTGGTATCGACCGGGGTCCAGTTGATGTACGAGCCAGGAACGGTGAACGAGCCAGAGCCGACGGCGAAGCTGAAATCTGGGGGAGTCGTCGAGCAAGGGAAAACCCAGCCGCCCTCCTGGGTGCTGTCCTCAGCGCCTGTCACCTGGGAGTAATAGTCGGTGACAACATCGTCGGGCAGCATGAGCAGGGTGGTACCGGTGTCGGCAATGCCAGTAATGGTGGTGGTGGTCGCGCGCTTCTGGAAGTCGGACAGTTCCTCCTCCTCAGCGTCCCGAGCGCCAATGTGCTTGCGGTTCTTGGGTTCGGGAGCGCGCACTTCCTCCTGGTGGCCGAAGACGAGGCTGCGGACCTTCTTGAAGAATCCACCGGGGCCGCCGCCCTGTTGAGAGGCGCCCTGCTGCTGAGCAGCATCCTGCTGGTTGTCCTTTCCGTTGCCAGAGGATGTGGAAGCGGTAGCTGCGGTGGCGGTGGTAGTGGTGCCGTTGCCGACGGTGTAACCGGTAGACTGGAAAGTCCAGTAGCCCGAGTAGGAGGTGCTGACATTGTACAGGTTGGCGTAGGCAATGGTTCCGGTGTAGGCAGTCGAGTCGATGGCACCGAAGGTGTAGGTGCCGGCGACGTCGTGCATCAGGTCTGCGGTGAAGAGCGCCGAGCCCAGCTGAGACTTTGCGTTGTCGAAGAAGGTCTTTTGTGCGGTGGGCGAAACGGTGTTGAGCGAGCTCATGGCGAGGCCGACCAGGCCGCTGGATTGCGAGTCCGAAGTGAACTCGGACGAGACAGTAGTCGCCGACTCGACGGCCTGGCTGGTCACGGAAATGTTACCAATGGTGACGACGTCCGTGTAGACGTTACCGCTGGACGAGCTGCCATCACCGTAACTGATCTCCCATGTCGCGCCCGTCATTTGCTTGGCAGTAGTGCTCTTGGCAATCTCGTAAAGCGTCTGGCCGTTGACCGAGGACGTAGGCGTCTCGCTGCTGAAGACCCACAGGTCACTGGAACCGGTATCAAAATCCATGGGCAGTGTCTGCGGGGGCGTGCCGACGGCAATGTTGGTGATGTACGCCTCGTCGTACGTCTCGGGGGTCGCCGTCGCGGAGCCAGAGGTCGCACGGCCGGCCACGCTAGCCATGGCAACGTTGTGCTTTTGCACGATTGCCGCAATATGGTCGGGCATCGTGGCATTGAACTTCCTGATTGCCTTGGCCATGGCCAGCGCCGGGTGCCTGTAGGTCGTTGCCGCACGTGGCCGCACCTTGACTTGCACGCCACCTGCGATGGGGGCAACTCCCCGAGGCTGGTGCATGTTGGAGGGCATGGCAGAGGCCAGCTCCCCACTGGTGGCCAGTAGGGTGACCAAGAATGCGCCAAAGGTCTGCATTTTTGGTAAGATCTTTGATAAGATGAGAGTATGAGGTAAGCAGTATGTATATGCTACAGACGAAGTGAATTAAGCTACCACCTGGGCAGATATAGGTGAAAGTGGAGATGTACAGAAGTGAAGGAAGGCCAACAGGGAAGAAAATGAAAAGAAAACCTGGTATCTGCAATTACTGCAGAAGAAGGCGATGGCTGGCTTGATGAGGATAGGAGAGATTAGGAAAAGTAAGGTATGTAGGGAAAAGCACAGGTTTATAACAACAGGCAACATCATGTCAATCCGAGGGAGATGAGGACGCGGGCGGATGCCGAGTTCGATCTGAACGCCCCCCTGGGATCCACCGGGACCTGGATAACGCATACCCATACCCAACACTGTTGGTGTGAGGCAAACTTGTCTCAAGGGCACTATCCCAAGGCTGGACGTGCTATGGGGAGACACCCACGTACGCGAGAAGCTATTCCCGTCACGTTTGGTGGGGGAGCGAAGGGAAAGAGGGCCACAAGGCGCAGGGGGAGAACACAGCTGCCCCCCTTCATGCGTGAAAGGGCGTCGTCATCACGTTGACGTACGGAGGACAGAGAAGTTCAGACGAAAACAAAAATCAAAACTTCGCTATCTGCGCGCCTGGGACACGGCGAAAACACGGAGCTTGGCAGTCTTGTGCCGCTGAGGATCCTCGCAGGCGCAGGCATGCCCATTGCTGTTTCCGCTTGGGAGCCTCGTGTATCAGGGAATAGAGCCATGATCGCCGCTGGGTTTCGGTCTTGGATCTGCAGACAAGCCTTGCCCAAGCCATCTTGCCCAGAGCTCGTCTGTCGATCCGGGAATGTCGGGACAAGAGCGGAACCTCGATCTGTAAAAACGAGGTTCCAGAATCTTTTCGTAGGCGGGCCGGAGCGGATGAACTCCAACGAAGAGCAGAAAGGAGAGAGCAAGGGGCTCCGGTTTGTGAAGCAACCCTTGCTATAAACCCCTGGCAGGACATTGTCTGCCACGCCAGATGTGCCTGCGGCCGAGGTAGTAAAGGATATATCGGCCCAGCCTCGCCAGTCATTGAGGCTGGATGACAGGGTGCTGCCGACGAGTGGGCCCCGTCCCGGTGGGATGGCAGACGAAAGGGACAGCACTGTCCAATGACATTCCCTGGGAAAATCTGAAACATGAGACGAGCAAGCAGGGGCATACGCGGCAAATAGACCAAAAAAAGTAGACGCGGGCGCCGTCCATGGACGAACTCCACCCTTGAAACGCACCAGATGTTGATTTTTCTACTGGGGACATGTCGCCCATGCCGAGCGGCGCAGTTCGAGGGCCAAGCCACAGCAGAAATCCGCGGCCCGCCCACATCTCGAGGGGCGGAATGTGCCGACAGCCTTTATTAGCCAGCAGACAACAAGCCACATTCAGGAGGTGTGGCGTACCAGCATGACAATCGCATATCCAAGCGCGCCCGACATCAGACGAGACGAAGACGGGGTAGGGGGAAGTAACATACTGCCAGCGTTCAAAACTACATATATAGCAGGGCACTGTTTCGAGCCGCCGTGCCATCGTTCCCCAATAGATAGATGTGTCAAGATCACCGAAACATCCGCGAGGGAACGGAGCATGAGGTGCAGGTGTTTGGCGAGTCGCGACATGTTTCTGCTGACCGTGGTCACCCAGAGGTGAGCTTCCAAAAGACGTGATCTATGATCCCACCAGCGCCAGATGCCACAGGCCCCGTCTCACTCTGTGAGGAGTTGGTGTTGTGACTTTGCAGGGCTCGCGTTTCTCGTGATCAACCGCAGGTTTCAAACTGCGTTGGAGAGACGCAGGCTTGCGCCGGTGAGCCGTTTACTTGAAGGCCGTTACCCGTGATTACGACGATAAGCATGCCGATAGCTTCACGCCTTCATTTGGAGCCAGGTATACGTGCATTGGGATAGCGCTTCTATATTTATAACTCAGGATACCTAGGTACCTTGGTATATCTAATAGCCCAATTTTGTTAGAAACTTACCGTCTGTGTAATCAATCTGCTCAAGTCCAGTTGATGGTGTTAAGCCATGCTGGTTCACAATCACTGCACATCTTGTACTTGTCTTAGTTCCTCATGTTTTCTCGTTCGTATAGTCTGGGGCCTGATGATAGTCTGGAAGGCCGCACTTGTCCTCTACAACAATCATCTGCGAGACAGTGGCCTGATGAGGCGTTCTGTCTTTAAGAAGCTTCCAAGAATCTTGAAGGTCGTCCTGACTCTGCAGTGCTCCAGGTCGATAATTCTCCCTTCTGGTCAAGTCTTCCCTCATTGCATGGCTAACAGACTGCCGTGCCAACTCCGAGGGCAAGATACGCTTTTATCTAGTACCCCATTGGTACCTAGTACTTTGGCCAAGGGCCCTGTTTTGTATTGGGACATTGATTGCGACTAGTATCACTGTTGAATACCATCCATGAATGTGTGGCAAGACTCAGGAAATGCGTCCCGAATGTACTTTATGTTTCTAGGTTATGTATTAATCCCCGGATCTAGGTCTTATATATTTGATGACGCCAGGCCTATTCAGTGGCTTTGACCTTTACCTGTGCTCTTCGTGCATACTACAGATTCAGGACAGCAACCTTGAAGCCGGGATGATGCAACTGCCCGCAGTGATGCTCAATGGAACAGGCCATGGGGTCTGCTTGGGAGCTACTGTCTCCCGAGGTCATTTTCAGACTGGTCATCACTTTGATTCATCTGATGATCTATCCTTCAAGGTTTGAGGCAATTTGTCATCCGTAGAGGTGCTGTGGCCCACAACAAGGAAGGAAAGAGGTTTGACCTGTGGGTCTGATGTTCCCAGCCCGATAAATTGGGATCGGGTGCTAGCCGAACATTTTAGCAACCTTGAAAAGCTGGTCAGATGATACCAACAGAAATGTTACTTGCAAAGTGGCTAAAAGTTCAAGTTATACTGTGCTCCCCAGGCTTCCGGACCTGCGTCTCCCGAGGTCACACATGCAAGCGCCTATGGATACTACCAGTGAAATAAGTGTTCTCGGGGCAGTGGGGGGGGGGGGATGAAAATCAATATCCCAAGTGTTCACAGTCAAATTTCAACTGGGCACTCTGCTCCCATTGATATGTGTTGTCTTTTTGCAATCGTCTGATCATCTCTAATTGCAAGATAGATCAGCAACACTCGTTGGAACATAGGAATGCCTGTTGTATGCTAATATCTAGGAGGCGCAAAGCTTGCTGCTATCAAATATAAAAGGCTCTTGATCATATGCAGCCTCATAGTCATTCTTCCTTATTCATTCTTGATCACACTTCTGCAAGGATTGTGTCCCTCCTCCTGATGAGTTTTGTTTCGGCTTCTGATTGTACCTATACCCATCTTTTCAATCTATTGTGTAGGACATGTACTTAGGTACGTCGGCACATTAGCTAGGACTTAAAGAATCGAAGACAAGAAGTCTGGGACTTGGGATTGTGAATGAAACAGAGCCTAGAAGCGCAAAGTCTTCATTTATCGTGGCCCCAAGTCCTCAAGCCATAGGCGATGGTTTTACACTGGCCAAGATGAGTTTGAAAAAGCCATGATGTATGACACATATTCTTGAAACTGTATCGGTCTATGGCAGCTGCCCGTAACTGCCATAATATGATGAGCCTAGAACTAAGCGCAGCATCCCATCTTTAAGCATCATCAATACATACCTATCTGGTAGTCAAAGCCCATTCCACTGATGCATTCTATTCAGCTGTCCGCATTCCTGGGTAGGTATGTATTGGTCACTAATGATTATTCATTGCTTCGGCAAGCAAGGCTTTGATATCCATATCCCACCTGTGTACCTAGGTATGTTGGTCGTTCCAGTGAAGTAGATGCCTGGCTACCGAAAATCCATTACGTTCGCAGTACTCAGGTATACGCCAACCATATCTTCTACCTAAGTACAATCCTTGATTCATCGAGTGGCATCGAGAACCATCGAGCTTTCACTGTCGGATGTCTTCTCCAATGCTATACCAAAAGTTGCACCTCCTTTCGAGACTCATACCAGCTACATTCTCGATGCTCGTGTTTCCTCCAGTGGAGAACAATAGTCTAGGCTTTGTGTCATCATTCCATTCCTCCCACTTCGCACTCCCTGGCACTCGATATGTGTTTGGGTTGTAAGATCGAATGAAGCTTGCCCAATATCCTTGGATTACGGTTACGGCGTATGCGTTCTCCTGACCCGGATAGTAGCTTGCCGGAGCAAGCCCATTGGTGTTTTCAGGCCCAAAGATGGCGTTTTGCTCGGATGTATGGGGTACTCCTAGTCCTTCGGCGATCTGAGCTGGATCCTCCACGTTCCATCGATAGGCATACGATCCTTTCACGCCGTATTCGGTAAATTTGGAGGATATGTATAATCCTGGGCACATGTAACGCTGCTCGCCATACACATTCGACGCCTGCCTCCAATAGCAGCCTTCACCTGGACAAGTGTCGTTGGGATTCGGGTAAAGCTCGTTGATCGTTCCAAGGTCCTTCAGTGTGATGTATGGGAACTGATTCTTGATGAACATGTTGCTCTCTGCCAAAGTACTGGTGTTTGAGTACACAAAAATTGTGCCTCCGTTTGTATCATCACCAAAGATGACAGGCACCTTCACGAACTTTCCCTCATCGAAGGCCGTATACGTCAAGGCCCGAATGAAATCGCCGTCGATGACCGGGTTGTACATATAAAGAGGAGGTGCCGCAGATCCGGGGAAGGGAATGTTGTAGTTGACATCTTGAATCTCTGTGGCAGTCTTGTTGCGGAGGCATGATACTGGGTTGGTGCCGACACAGCCGAGACGGATAGCCAAATTATCAAATTGCCATTGAGATTGTTCGACAGTGTACACTGTAGCAAACGACACTGACTCCGCAGCTGCCGCATGGAAAAGGCCGTCGTCTCGGCCACCGTACGCGGCGAGATGTAGACTTACACTAGCAGCACCAGCTGAGGCACCTCCTATGACAACGTGGTCAGGATCCTGCAATACAAAGATCAGCTGTCTGATTCGATTTGTTACAAGATTGAGTAATGACGATGGGAAACCCCGGCGAAGAGACTCTACTGAGCATCGGATCCGGCTCATGCGAGTGACTCTGGGCCAGCTGGCTGTGGCATATCTGGAAAAGGAGACAAGGTACGCACACCCCCAAAGTAAGTTATATATGTTTGCACCCATTCCATGACTTTTCGCTGGTCAAATAGTCCATTGTTGGGGGAGATCTTGTCTCCGTCCGTCAAAAAGCCGTATAGACCAACACGGTAGTTGAAATTGACCACGATGATATTGTTCCCTGATGCATTGATGAGGCCAGTGCCGTTTTGGTTGGGAGTGCTGTCGGCATTGAAGCCACCGCCCTGTATGAAGAGGAAGACTGGCAATTTCGATCTCCTAGTTGCATTCGAGGGCGCATATACGTCGAGGAATAGACAATCCTCCGACGTGTCAGTGTCGGTCGAAGGACTATTCGTTGCCAAGCAATACTTTCCGTGCTACATGGAGGTTTTTCGGTCAGTCCATACTTCCCCACCACAAATAGCATCCATCTAGTAATTGAGTACGGACCTGGTTCGCCGGCTGTGGCGTGCTCACGACCGGCGGATCTTGTGGGCGCTTGAAGCGTAGATCCCCGAGAGGCGGCGCCGCGTACCGTATCCCAAGCCATTCTGTCACGCCAGTCCCTCCCGTTTGCGCTGTGCCGATATACGTTGAGTAGTTCAAGCTGACAGTGACGTCTACGGCCTCGACTTGTGACAGCACGCTCGCGAGGCAAGCCGTCACCACAAGCTTTCCAACAGAGGGCCACGCCATGACACCGAACTTCATAAGAAAGAGCACCGCGAGGGACGAGCACGAGCACCAGGGACATCTGTACGCGGGCATATGACCCGCGTTGTATTCATATATACTCTAATCTGCCTATCCCCGCAAGAAAGCATCGTCATTTCCCTAGCATAAATGGTGCTTTTTCCGGGGCATATATCCTGTGCGACCTGCGGGGACCAGTACCCAGAATCAGGGTCATTCTCGCGGTAGGCAGTCCCGGCAAGTCTTTACTGACCTTATGTTGTGAGATGTTCGACCTTGCTTTCTTCTCGTATCTAACGGCCCCAACATGAACCATCGACCAAAGCGCGGCCTTGTGACGAGTAAAGCAAGACATGACGACCCTCTCTCGGTGCAACTTGGGTGCTCATGTGCTGTTGGACCTGCATAAGCGCCCGGTATTGCGGGGGATTCATTGAGATAGACAGGGACTGGGCTACGGGGCTGCGGGGAACTAATGCTCTATTGATTTCCCAGGGCCGGTGAGGGATCGGTATCCGGCAACGAGTCTTCAGAATCCGGCTCAACGCCGCGTTGGGCCCTGGTCATGTTAACCCGGCGCCCGGATAATATATCCGGGTCACTGTAATCTGCCAGCAAGCAAGGCAAACCTTGATGACGACAACGAACGAAGTGGCCGAGCAAAGACTCAGGACTAGGCAAATCATACAATGTGGCTTAAGCTTATTCCGGCTGTGATACGGTCCCGTTCCGCGGTCGCGTAAGGTTGTGGTCCGAGACTTAAGGGCTCGTCCCTGGACTTGGGAACCTGGCGCAGCTGACGTTGAATGTATTATAGGCCACTATTGACGGGCCCTCCCGCATCGCATTCAACGTCGCCTTTCCGAACCGGTACGCAATACTTACCAAGGAGGTATGTATAACGTCTGGTGTATGTGCCGACCCTAGTCAGCATGATTGCGTGACCACTCTGCACAGTGGGACTTTTTCTCTTGGAAACATATAACATACTGCTTATGTGTTGCGTTATTTGAAGGGGACGTAACAAGGCAGCTCTGAAAATGTGCCGCCATAACTTGCAACATGTGCTATACGCTACCTACTAGGTAGTGAAAGCAACGAGAAGCGCTTTCTATAGCATAATGTCTATGATCACCAGAAAAATAAAGTTTGTTGATGGATCTTTTGCAAATGTTGATTTGGAGAAATACTAGTAAATAAGCCATTGAGACCAAATACCCCAGACTGCAAAACTTCCATAATATAGGTTCAATATCCCCCCCCCCGGACAGCTGGCCGTCCTGGAAAGGTTGGTTCGCCTGGCTACTTCGACCGAGTTCAACGAGCTGAGAGGATCACAAGCAGCCCATGTCTTTGTTGACGTATCATGTCTCAGTGTTGTGAGCCAAGAGGGTCATGGGTCTACCACCTCCTAGGTACCTACTGTAGTACCCAGGCTCGCCAGGTAGCCGGGCGATTTGGACAAGACCGAAAGTGCATGTCGAAAACCTTGGGTAGTATCGGCAATGCATAGTTGTGGTCAGCTTTCTGTGTCATGTTACAAGAAATACTAGTATTGGGCGTAGGCACAGATCCAATACAGTGCTCTGCATGTAGGAACAGACGGTGTTCAGCAACGGGTGCTGAGGGCCCGGATCGCTCGGCTTATCCGGGTTAGAGCCCACTCTGTGCACACGTCGAAAGGCCTCTACAAACTTTAGCGACCTTACCTGCTATGTCCTTTATTGCCGGGTCGTTGAGAACTAACGATGAATTGGACATGCTCGCCGTTGTAGTCATACAGGTAATAAAATGATAGGAGCTGCAGTGGGTTCGATACCCTGCTCAGTGGGTTTCTGACACAAAAGTTTCGTATTCGGGGTGAGAGGTAGATGCTGTGCGGAGACAACCACCTACCGGTACATCCGTACATTACAACCACCCGAGACACTGTTTCGCGGTTCCACACAAACCTTATCTTTACCTCAGGTCTTTTGACATTTGACACTTGCTACCATGCGCGTAGTCAATGAAGCCTGGATTGAACTTAACATAGATGAAAATGAGTATATAGACTGCAAGAAGAACAAGTCTGCGCCAGCCACTGCAGCCACTGCAGCCACTGGATTATCTGTGCTCTTTGCTCATAGGTAAACTGTGCCATGCATGTAAAGGGGTGGAAGTTGCACCACTGGGTGGTCCAAGAGCACAGTGTTGGAAGAATCAATCTCGAGGTATATAGGCATTCAGATATCGCGGCACTACGCAGATGGGATGCTTAATAGCTACACAACACCAAGATGTGCTGTATCGTACTGCGAAACCTCTTTCAGGTCACAGAGTTGGGATGAGACCAAGTACTCGGCTTTCCGGTCCAGACCTCTACAACCATTGGAAAAAAGTAGCAATTATTAGCATTACATGACACGGTGGCGTTGGATACCGGCAATTAGTTAGCAGATCACTCCGACTGCACTGCTTTCCCCCTCCACAATGAGACGGACTCTCATTTTTTAAAGCCTCAAACCCAACAGATAAAATGGCCGTAGTAAGGCGTCATACATACAGGAGGATGATATGATATGCCGGTTTGATCACGGCCTATATCTCTGCTACCAGACTCAATTGTTCGGTCAGAAGCATCGCTGTAGTAATGGAGATAGGCGAGAGGCAAGGAAAGCAAGAAAAGCAAGAAAAGAATATTGGACTCGCGGGAACTCGATTGCCACTGCGCGTCCGTGTGTGAGATTCGCGACCAAACCATGTCCACTTTGCTCATCCGGATGACAATAAGCCAATGATGTGACAACTGGCGTCGTCCACTGAACGTCTGGCACTCCACTTGTAAAGTATCCGTGCGCGTTGCAGCCGTTGCGGCGGATCGATCAAATCGGCTAGGCCCGCCAGCCCTTCTAGGCTTGAGTTTCAAGTCCTCAGGTCTCCTGAACAAACCACCACGCCACGCCAACAACAAGCTCCAAGCCAACCTAGATGCCGTATAGACGAGCCTATTGTGATATATCATTCATCAACACGAGTCTGGACCAACGCCTCCACCAACGAACGTTTTGATCCGCCGTGGTTGCGGCCCGAACGACGTGCCGCGAAGGACCCCGAGAAGCTTTCTCCCAACCATTGTCTAGCGGAACTAACCGAAGAACCGGTGTTCGAAATGGTGTACTGCGGGAAGCCCTCGATGGGCTGTACGACGTGTCGTGAGAGGAGAATAAAGGTGCGCTGACTAGTGGATGAGTTTCGTGCACGCGTTCGTTGAACAGAGAGCCACGGATTATTAACAATAGACTGCGTGACAAGTGCGACGAAACCAAGCCCATTTGCAGACAGTGTATCAAATCACGCCGGCATTGCAGTGGCTACCGCTCCGACTTCGATATCCTTCACCGCGATGAGACACAGGCCACTGAGAACCGTGCAAAGAGGGCGGCCGCAAAAAAGGCCGCAAAGAGGGCAGCCGACGGTGGCGGCGCCTTCATTCAATTCGAAGCAGTACCCAAAGAGAGAGTCAAGAAGCAGGTGGTGCGAGCTCCGCCCGTTGCCCTTGGGAATGCTGGCGATTCCACGTCTCCCAACTCCTGGACCTCACCCACATCAACCGCACTGACGGCTTCTACTTCGGCTTACACTTCTCCTCTTGAGATCGCCTTCCCCGTCGCCGCGCCCTCCCTTCCCATCGACCAGCATGCCTCTCATTACTTCGCAGCTCATTTCATCATGCTCCCGGGTGAGCACGGCCTCAAGGGCGGTCACCTCGACTACTTAGTGCCACTGCTCCGGACAGAGACAAATTCACATAGCGCGTTCCAGCTTGCCTATGCGGCTTGTGGCCTCGCTGCTATGAGCAACCGCGAGAAGGCTGTCTCCACGGACCTAGCACAAGTCGCCGCGATGCAGCATGCAAGGGCCTGCGAGGCTGTCGCCAAAGCTATTGGTGATCCAGTCCTCCGCAAGACGGACGCCACATTGGCTGCCGTATTACTGTTGATTTACTTCGAGGTGAGCATCCTGGCTGCCGTAAGAAGATCTGTGTTCAATTGCATAGACTAATTCATGCTGGGGCAGAAAATAACGGCCTCCAAAGAAGTTGGATTGGTCATTTGGCGATCCCACATTGAAGGTGCCATGAGCCTTGTCAAGGACTGGGGAGAGAAAGTTCTAGAGAGTCCATCCTCGTTGAAGCTGTTCAACGCTGTGCGCCTGCAAATCGTACGTCTACGGATTTACTAACCTTCCCCAGACGCATAACTAATTCTTTGTCGTGGATAGATCGCCCGCACCTTGTCGTCCGGCGTAGCGCCCTCCATGGGCGTCAACTGGTGGCTGCGGGAAATTGAGCCCCACGAAATTGGCGCTCGCTTCCAACGGTTCTCCCTAGAGGTCAGTGAAATTCGTGCCGAGGTGACGAAGCAAATGGGAATTCTCCCTCGACATGGCTACGGCATGGACTTGATGCTCGAAATGCTCCGGAAGACTCAAAACCTCGACCGGAAAATCGTCAATTATCTTGACACGCTTCCTGCCCACTGTCGCTACGATACTCTTTATTACGAAGACTATGTCCAGGGTGCCCTGACGCATGCGCCTGTTTTCCCTGGACGTGTGGATAGATATGACGACCTGATGGTAGCCGCTACCTGGAACGGTATGCGCGCGGCACGCATCATTCTCGAATCTCTCATCATCCGTATCGCCGCTTGGATCTGCTCGCCAGCTGACTACCGCCTGACGCCTGAGTATAAGACGGCTGTCGGATTGATCAACACAAACATTTCCGACATTATTTCATCAGTTCCATTCATACTGAGCACGTACACCAAGGGCGAGAAGGCATCTCACGGCGTAAATGCTGGGTCCTTTGTATGTGGCGCTGATGCGCAGGCCAAGATGATCGGCGGTCTTGTCGCGTCCTGGCCCCTCAGTACTGTTAGGTGTTGTGATTTCGCCACAGACGAACAGCGTGAGTGGGCCATTGGGCGATTGAATTGGATAGCTCATGAACTTGGCATCAAATATGCCAGCAGCCTTGCCGACGTAAGTCTAAGTCCCTGCATTTGGACTTATCTTGAGGTAAACCAGCTGACAAACCCCGAAACAGTCAAAGATTCGTTTCCCGTCAATGCTCATCCGTCGCGACGGTCTAATGCCGTCCCAGGATCCTCTCAAGAGCATCAAAACCACTTTGCCTATTCGCGACACACCTGTGAGGTAGTCAGCAAGCTCACCGTGCCCTTGTCTCAACCCCGAGCAGGCTTCTTTTCAACCTGAACTGCTATGATTCATGACCAAGAGCCCTGGGCCTGCTGGATCGGGTCAAGCAGGACTTTTCAAAAACAGACGAACAGGGCATCAGCTTTGATGACCATGATGACTTATGATTTGTTTATTAAATTTTGCGTGTATGGTGTATACTACCACGGATCTGTTTCGGCGTATCCCGACCGGACATGTTCTGCAACAGGCTGGACATGATGGCTTTGCAAGGAATGGCGCTGGGAGGATGACATTCTTTGGCGAACATTCGCTTTGTTATCAGGGACGAGACCCCAATTAGTCTGTTCGCGAGCCATGGAGTTCCAATGTGTGGCTGCAGTGATCCATGACTGGGCCTAGACTCACGACAAGAGGCGATTAATTGGTCCTTGAGGTTGGGTTCAAGATTGTGCTTATTTCAAGTTGCAATGCCAATCCACTACCACTACTACTTCATTACTAGACAGCCTACAAAATCAGCCTTGCAGTCAGCCTACCTAGGGCATGTACAAGTCAGTCTGCACCTCGGTGGGTGCGAACCAAGCTTCCGTGTCACTTGCTAAGCGGCTAAGCGAGAGCTTTTGCTCGCTCTTCGTATCCGCATAGTGTTCTACCCCGGCTTGTTGACCCCAGACCAGGCTGACTCGTGGCTCCCCTGCATAAGATAATCTGTGGAGTGGCGGGTGGTCGAAAATAGACACACGTGGGTATACCATACCTGATGAACCCAGATTGTTCCGTAATCCACATTGCCGCTTTAAGTTGTGACAAGACGGACTGGTGACCCGTACCCACCTCAACCATGGCGATGGCCACGGCTACGGATGGGCTTCCGGATGGCTAGATTTTAGGATGTTTGATGATTGCAAAAGTGTTTGCTCACTGACCTCAGCTTTCGGACGGGCCGGATTTCCGGAAGAGGACGCCCCGAGGTGGTGATGGTGGTGGTGGTGATGGCCTTGTGGGCTCGTATTTGCAAGTACTGTAAGAGGTCTGTATTGTATACCTGTCTACCAAGAGCATCTTGATCTCTCTAGATCTGAGATGGGGGCGTTCATGATTGCATTTCAGATGTCACCACGGCATGCGGCGCCTTACGGTACCATCCATCAGCCAGATCCGGAGGTTTAAGATAACGATCCCGTCGATCAGAATGTCTTGGCAATTCGAGAGATTCGCCGACGGTCTCCCGCACCAAGGTTCAACTTCGGGCGTGGACGAGCATCGCCAGGCTCCCCAGGTGGCCAGGCTGGCCAGGCGCCACAATTATGACAACGGGATGCACCTCTGACAAGTGAATGACAGCGCGGCGGTGACATGGTGACAGAATGACACAGACCTGTGCCCGCAGACTTGGGACCAGCGCGCGATTGTTGCTCTGAAACATGGCCATGAGTACCCTACCCTGATGTGACCTGATATGCAAAGCATAGCACCGTTTCGAATGGGTGAAGCATAACAAACTTTATTCAATTTCCAATCATAACCATGCCTTCGATGCCAAGATCCCCTTGTGCACTGTGGGGAAATCGAGCGCCCTAACAATTACGGCCCCGCTATAGACATGACTGTCGACCTTGCGCATCTGGCGAACTATATTATCACATTACCACGTACGATGCCTTTTTAGTGTTTTGTCTCCGAGACCTCCCGTAACAACTTCCCTAATGACTTGACGACCAGCGGAGCGCGCGCTACCATCTGTGCTCGACGACGATTGATAAGGTATCCAACTCACATCGTCCGACTATCCATTAAGTACACCAGACCCACAAAGCGTCACCACAACAAATGTCTACCTTACAACAACCCCCCAGTTGCTGGACTTGCCGCGTCCGCCGCAAGAAGTGCGATCGAACCAAGCCACGATGCCAGGCCTGTTCCGTCCTAGACATCACCTGCCACTATGGCGATGCGCGCCCAGAATGGATGGACGGAGGGGAGAAGCAGAACGAGATGGCCAGGAGGATCAAGGCCGAGGTGCGGCAGGGCGCCGAGTCCCGTCGAGAGAGGCAGTATATCCAGGTTCTCACCCTTCACGAAGACCGCATGCGGCTGGATGAGCCTGAGGAGCGACCGGCCCCGACGTCACAACGAAGCTACGGTTCCTTGCGAACAAATTCAGAACACGGCGACAAGAGCGGATCAGACCACGATGCTACTGCCAGCACGCCAAATACCAGCCCACCGTCGTCCAGCCAGTCCCCGCCGGTATGTCCGGACTGCGTGACAGACGGCTATGTTGGCCTGCCAATGCCACCCGCTTCCCATGAGTTTACAGTCTGGAATCTTCTCGGAATCGACAACAGCAAAGACCGCTCGATAGCAGTGGATGTGGAAACAGACTTCACCATCACTTTTCTCGACTATGTATTTCCTTTTCTCTTTCCATTTTACCAGCCATCTGTTCTTGAAGGCGGCCGCAGTTGGCTCCTTGCCATGCTTCGGACAAATACCGCCTTCTTTCATTCCGGCATGAGCTTGAGTGCGTATTTCTTCACCATGATATTGAAAGGAGGTGAGCGCCACAAGATCTGCTCTCAGTTTATTTGGAATAAATTGGTAGCACACGTGGATCAAGCCGTCAGGACGATGCAGCAAGACATGGAGGATTTAAAACGAGGCCTGGACGGAAAACCTACCATCTTTCAGCAAGGCAAGACGATGGAGAGCATTCTTCAATTGCTCATTCTCGAGCATTCCATGGCTAGGACAAACGATTGGAACGTGCACCTCTCTGCAGCCATGGCGATTTTTCAAGAATTATTCGAGGAGCACGGCATGACAAGTGAGGGCAAACCCGATATGGTTGCGGTCATCCAGGCCCTCAGCAGGCGGTCATGGGTAGAGAGCACATGGACAGAACGTGTGGTTTGGCACTGTGACCAGGGAGCCTTTCGCTTCTACACCGCCACCCTGCTCTTCACCGACATAATCGCCAGTACTTGTCTGGAGAGCCCACCCCGCCTTCGAAATTACCACAACATCATCGTTCAGGAGGACGTGGCCAACCCGCCGAGTGAGAATATCCGAATGGAGAACTTTTTTGGCTGCCAGGGCTGGGTGTTCCTCGCCATCTCTGACATTGCGGTCCTCGATTCATGGAAAAAAGAAAACAAAGCTCGAGGCAGTTTTTGCTACCATGAGCTCATGGAAAATGGCAGCCTACTCCATCAGCGTCTACAACAAGGTCTTGCCCGTCTCGAACGTGAGAGCTTCAAGAAGCGGCATTTCGATATTACAGCCGTGCTGCGATCGTACTACCGCCCGGATGCTGCCCATCAACTTAGGATCGACGAGCAAATTTCCGCGACCCGCATCTGGGCTCTCGCTGCCATGGCTTACTTGAGTGTGGTTGTGACGGGCTGGTCAGCTGCCACGAGAACGACGACCAGCAGCATTGCTATCGCCATGCAGCTGCTCTATGGGATTTCATCACCTGCCGTGCTGCGAAGCTTGGCCTGGCCATTCTACGTCCTGGGCTGCCTCGCGACGAAAGAGCAGGAGCAACTGTTCACACACATGGCCACCTCTATGGGTCCCTTGTTGGAGTTTGGTACCATAGGCGAAGCACTCAGGATTATGAAAAGAGTATGGGAGATGCGTGACACTGGAGAGCTCGACATGGGCACCTGGGATATTGCTTGTTGCTCCAGGGTGTTTGGTACTTACGTTCTAATGATATAGGCGTTTGGATATGTTCACGAACAAAATTTCTGGCGGATACAAGCCTTGTATGTATGTATATTGTGAGGGAACCCGTGCAGTTCAATCCGGGTTTGATTCATTACCTCTTTAGGTACCCAGCATGTATGGAGTTTGCGGTATGAGAAACCAGCTTGACGTCTAGGCTCGATGGAAGCGTGCCTGTGGAATAGTTGTCTTCATCTTGACTGAATAGTTAATATAGATCATTTGATTATATATCCAGGTCACCTGGGAAGCATTGTGTCTCCAGCCTATCCAGTCCCTGAAAAGATTTTGCACTCGACCTGAAAGTGTTGCTGCTTTACACACAAAAGGCACTATGCCTCCCCGTATGTCTTCCACCATTTGAATAAAATAGGCTTTCCATCTGGATGGCCAATCGCATTCATGCTGTCTCTGAGAAGAGAGGCTAGGTGTCCGGAATTGCTAACGTCCAAACTACGCACTGCCGAAATCTCGACTGTCCACGTCCCCCCCCCCCCCCAAAAAGAAACTTATACTACCATGGTCAACAGCACCAGCCGTTAATCTGATAAAATTTCAGAGTAGTATTTCTTGCTCTTTCATCCTTAATTGCATAACGAGGCATTGCGAGATTTGCGAAACAAATTATGCGCCTAAGCACTCTGGGCGAATGCATGAATAAGGGCGTGAACGCGCCCAAAATTAGACTCAGTGTATGGCATAAACGCGCGCGTGCCATGCTAAGCGATTTGAATACAGGCCTAGTTACTATACATCGGCATATCCAAAGTGCTATACGTTCCATGGCTAACACCACCAAATACGTTTGCGCGCGCGATCAAGAGTAAATTGGCTAGTGTATAAACCTAATCAAGGTCAATATGTTGCACGGCTTATACGTCGAATGCCAATGTGCAGTACAAAGATATCTACACCAAAGGAGTTACTTCGTGCTAGGCGCTATGTTTAGAGTACGCAGTGGGTCTCATGGCGTTGAAAATGCACCAGCCTTGCGACAGTATGTGCTCCGGACTGCATAGCCATGTTGCTAAACATAAAATCCACAATCCTGATTCTGATGACCAAGAACAGGTATTCATCTATCTTACGACTGAAAGGTATCATGCGCTATTGAAAGTCATCGGAGACTAGGGACGTTCTCTCAACCCGAGTATGCGGTCTTGTGGAGCTCCTTCGCTTGAAACGCTATCAACGAGTCACGACAGTACAGGCGCGAATGGCGGTTCGTTGATTGTAATGCTTGTTTGTGACATGTCTACTCCATACAGCCTGGAGAACACTCACGCAATACTTGATCCGAGGCCCAAATTACATGCTGCAATCCTCAACATCACCCCTGCCGTCCCGCGTGCGTCTCCCATGCCCTGCTCCCTGGCGACGCAGCTTGCCACACAGCCCGCACATGTCCGGCCCATGGGCCCCGGGTATGAGCTGTTCGGACTTGCCCTCCGCAGAAAGCAGGTGAGAGCTGCGCTTGGACATTGAACACAACATAACCATCCGGGTATTTAATCGCGTACGGGCACCCCGTGATGCAGTCTCGTGCGGGACGCTGACCTGACATACCTGGGTGGAGAGCCCCCAAGACCGGGCAGCTTCGATGATAGGGACCTATCTGCGCATGCTACACAGACACTTGGAGCTGGGCTTCGGTTTCAGCACGAGAACGGGAGGGCTCGATTCAGGGAGCTGTGCGGTTAGGGTCTTGACCCAGGAACTGCCGTGGATGTGGCCAGCAGAGTCGCTATTGCTATATGTAGACGCATGTCTAGGGCCTCCGACAGGTGTGAGACCACAGTCTTACCGGCAAAGGGATTCCGCTTGTCGCTATATCTGAGGGTACCCCGTGTACAGTGAATTCTTGGTCATGGCCCTGGAGAGTTTCACGACACTGGTCTCTTGGGGTGGCAAAAGATAACACTTTGCAGCGACTGAGCATGGGACGGGCCGTGGCTTCTTTGACGGCAAAGGACCTCAAGAATGGCTGTCTTCCTGACCCAACTCTCTATGCAGAGGCCCCAGAGTTGACTGGGTGGGTGAGAAGAGAGCAAAGCAGCTCTTTGGTGTATGTAAGTTGCAGTCTTTTGCTGCAAAAGGCGTCTTCCAGATCTGTCAGGCACTGTCAGATATTGTTTTGTAGGACACAATTCCAACAGTAGCCTGCGTCTTGTACACCTGAAGAGATGTTTGGTGCCACTTTCCATGATGGTAAAATATTTCAGAGTGAGCACATCTCGTATTGACGGCGCCGTGCCTGACAACTTTGACCTGCAGCGACCCTGCATTGACCCTGCCTTCGAATACTGCCAATGCGACTCGAAAACTGTCCTCCCACAGCTTCGACGTGATTGGAGGCCGCACTCGGTCTAGTCCTGTGAGTGAGTCGAGGGCTGATATAAGTCGCTCCTGTAGAGTATTGTAAATGGTTATTTGTGGCGTAGGTACACTTTGGAGGCTATACATGAAGTAGATGTATACAGCAGACGTGGGTATCCTCCACTCTAGATCGTTGGTGCGGCGCGGCTGGGTTTGATGTACCTAGCATCGTACCAACGCGGTGGTACTAAATTGAAGGGCGCCTCGACCCTTTCTCTTGGCAAAAGCAAGCACATGGGGCCGATGCCTAGAACATGTTCAACCGCCCATGACCGTTGGGGAATGCACTGCGTCGAACAATTGATCGCTCACCGTGTTCAAATCTTCCTGTGCGACAAATACCCAGCGACGGGCTTGTAGTTAAAGCCTGTTACGGACGTGAGCATCAGCTCAGCACTTCCGGCCAGAGTCACCGATCTTGGGAGCGTCTTTGTTTGGTGGGGTGAACTGGGCCGAGTAAGCGGAGTGCGTTCTGGCTGGCGCCAGATTCTGATCTATTTATTGGGTATCGAGTCCATATCCAACATGTGTCCCATCTTCTCAATCTGTAATATTTCGTCAGCTGCAATCCAAGTATATTTCCCGTCCGAGTAAAACTCACCTTAGTTTTAAGATAGCCCTCTACCTCCTTACTCCTAAAGCCCCCCCTCCCCCTCCAGCTCAGTGGGACCATCTCTACCCTTTCCCTAACCACAATTTCACGATTCGGCCCTTCAACAGCGCGAATCTTATCAGGATTGTTTGTCAATAACTTGATATCCTTCTGGCCCAAATCCAGCAGCATGGCAGTAGCTAGACCGTAACTCCTCGCATCAGCAGGATGTCGCAGCAGCAAATTCGCCTCGACAGTATCAGATCCAAGATCCTGCAAATTGTAAGCCTTGAGCTTCTCGCCCAAGCCAATGCCGCGCCCTTCTTGACGCAAGTAAATAATGATGCCTCCTGCTGCTTGGTTGGAGGGGAGCGACATGAGGCGCGCAGCCTCGTCGAGCTGCTCGCCACAGTCGCAGCGCGCGGACCATGCAGTTTCGCCCGTGTAGCACTCGCTGTGTATGCGCACGAGCGGGATACCCTTCTTCTCACCCTGCCCGTCCTGTGCGTTCTCTTTCTCGTCCTCCTCCCCAGTGCCCAACATACCACTCGTTGTCCGCCCCGGAAACAGCCTCCCCTTATACGCTCCCCTTGTTAGACGATCTTGCTCCGTCTCGCCTTCTCGCGGCGCATCTAGGCTCTTACTGCGGATGTGGTCCCCAAAGACGATGGCCAGGTGCTCCTTGTTGTCGACGTCGTTGCTGTAACAGTGCAAAAACATCTCGGTGCCGCCAACAGTGGGAATACGTGCGCGCACATAGCATTCGACTTTCGGTAAACGTTCGACGAGGCGTGGGCGTGCATACTGATCGAATGATGGGTCCGAGGAGTCCACGGGAATGGCGCGCGCAACTGCGGGCGTGGAGCCGCCGGGTGTGGAAGGGGGTGTGAAGGACGGACTAAGAAGAGAGGGCAAAGAGGGCAAAGAGGGTACTGTTGTGGCGGCTGCTGCTATGGAAGCCTCATTCTGATCTGGGTTCGTGTCTGGTGGGGCGCTGTCGTCGAGAGCGACCGAGTGCACATCGTCGACGTCGTCGCCGTGGTGGGGTTTGTTACGCGGGGAATAGAAGGAAGGCAACGCGGACTCGGTGCGCGAGGGGCCGGCCATCTTTGCGTCTCACGTGGTGATGCGCTGGGACGGTATGAAGACGTGGCGGTTGGGTCGACCCGTCGCAGAGTACCTCTAAGCGGCGCAACCTCGAAGACTGATTCAACCCGCGTTTAGCGGTGACCCGTGGGCTGATTAAGTGAGTGAGTGCAGGTAAAGGCGCGTGGATCCGAGGAACGCAATGCTATGTGGGTAAAGCACGAGAGTGTGTTCGCTTGCGGGAATGGTGTTGAGGCTGTGCGCCTGATGTGAGAGACCGAGTCGGGTGTGGACTTTCGGATGGAGTCTCTTGTGGACGCCGAGGTCGGGAGACAGAACCACAAGGGGCCTGGGGGGCTATTTCGGATTCGTATAAATGCAAAATGCCTCCAATATCAAACTGCCGTAATGAACACACAATGAACCAATTGAAGTAGAGAGTATCGGTAAACAACTTTCGTAAGTGTCATAGGAATGGACGTCAGAAAGAATTACCAGTTTCCGACTGGGCGGATGAGGGGACCGAAGATGTCTTAGTCATCCACATATTGCAGAGCATCCGGGCCCGGGTCCGGGACGCCGCTCGGCAGATGCTGACCATACCCAGGTGCGGTTACTGTACTCCGTACATACTTGGGTACCATAGTAACAAAAGTCAATTGTCTTTAATTCCAAGGCCAACGGCTGATCCATAGTCACGTGTTGTCCTGGATTTGTGAGTCCCATGCTGCCTTTCCAGGTCATCCAACTCCCTCTGAGCTACTATGTTCCTCTCGAGTTCCTTCGCTGTGGTCATACGGCACTGCCGTCCTCTCTCCCTAACATGTCTGAAAGTCGCCCTCGTTTTTTTTGTCATCTTCATTACTCCCAAGATGTTGCTCATTCAACCTCGCCGATCTCCGGCTCACCCTCTTCAGCTGACTCATCCTCCTCTTCTTCATCTTCGTCGTCGTCCGCTTCTTCACGCATCACCACTTTCCACCAAGCACTTTCTCCCCCTTGTACACTCTGACCTTCCTGTGCTCCCTCCTTTTCCAATCTGTAGAACTCACTCCGGCACATCCCCGGGCTGAACTTATACTCGCGCGTACTGAATTGGTCGTTGAGCGCAGTGGCAATCCATTCCCAGAGTCGAGGGGTATCAACGTCGACACTGGCCTCTCGCGCGAGGAGACCTTGTCTTTCCGTTGTCGACCATCCGATCTGCTGCTCTTCTGGCGCATTCATCCTTTCCCATTTAAGTCTGCAAGACTCGCCGGTGTATCTTCGCTGAGAAAATCTTTGATCTTGGCTGAGTTGTACCGCAATGTCCTCCTAGTCACGATTGCCGCCATGTAGCGTCCTGAGAAGCGCGGTTTCCTCAGGTAACTAGCCTTTCCGCTGCTCCTGGCTCAAACTCTTGTATTTCCTTTGGAGTGACCTAGATTCGTGCTTTCGAAGAGGGAATTCTTTGTCAAGTCGCTCTGCGATTCGCTTCCATTCCAGACCGAGATTTGCAAAGTCAACCAAGAGATCAATCTCTGCTGCATCATACCCGCGCACGGAAAGCGAATGCCCTGGGTTCTTCGCTCGACATTTTCTTTTCGTTCTGTTGGTCCATCGTTTGAAATAGAAAAGAACACTAGTCGTGGAGCAATTCAATTGGGGAAACTCGTGATTGAGCATGTCCGCAATCTGGGAGAACGAGTATCTGGCGTGAGACCCATTGTCGGATTTCTCATCCTCCAGCTCCAAAAGCCTTTCCTTTGCGCCCTCAAATGTGGACCATTTGATGCCCTTAGACCCTAATACCATCGTCCTGTCTGTTATGCGGAAAGAGACGAGATAAGACGAGACAAGGTTATGCAAAGCTCGAAGATTCGGCATGCCGTTTTCACGATCAGTCAGAACGTGAATTGAGGTGCTGCTTGATGCTTGATGCTAATTAAATGCACCTCTTTGGTGCTTCGAGATGGAGTCTCTTCGAAAGAGATGAGGGAACGACAGCATTGATAACATCGCCCGTCGGGAGCGAAGATCGTATATTATATTGGCTTTCGGTATGCCCAGGCCGTTTTCAGAAGGAAGGCACTGCCACGAGGACGGTTTTGGTAAAGATGGTAGGAGCATACTGACCATGTAGGCAGAGAACCGAAGCAAAGGACAGCAGCGAGATGGGACCAAGGCTTGACCCAGTACTTCAAGCAATTCTAACCATCATTGGGACCAGCAACTCTGGGTATGGGGAATCAGACAAGGCAGAAGGACATACAGTATTAATGGCACGTTGAAGTGTCTGGTCGGCCACATTACTACAGGAAGTCCCATCTTCACGTTTGTTGGTGAGACTTTGTCCCCGGACATTCCTAATGTATGTAGGGTACGTGTAAGGCAAAAGTGATCGGTAGGAGAAGAAGCTAGGGAGACTAAATCTACGTTGCAAAGGAGAAATGATCTTATAAGAGGTTCTCCATGGCTGGAAAGTTCTTATGAAAGACTGGCTGGCGCGATGCCTGCCTGCCTGAAGGAACTCGATTTGATCTCCTTAAGTAGGTGGCTAATTATCCATGCAGATAATGTACCCTATGCTATGACCAATTATGACTCTCTAGCGTCAACAAAATGCAGGCTTGATACTGACTATCCATCTCGGCACATTGTCATCCTCTTCTCCTTATTGACTCATTACCTAGGTAAGGGCTATCCTTCTTCTTCCCTAGAGTCTCTGTCAATCATTGCTTTCTTCCCCTTCTCAGGGGGCAACCATCTCGAGATGACCGTGAACCACGCAGCAAATATGACCATCAACAGCCAAATCGCGTAGCCCCATAGCCACTGCGTTCTCGCGAATAGGGCAAACAGACTCGAAGCCAAGGCAGGCGTGAACGACCGCATGAGGCTTACAGACATGAGCGCCAGCGAGTTCAGGGTGCCCAGGACCTTCGGACTCGGCGCGATGTCATTCAGTGCCAGCTGGATCCCGGTAAACGACATGGAGACTGAAGAGAAGAGCACGTTAATTACGGGCGTGATGACCCAGAACGCCGTGACCGCTCCGTTTCGGAGCAGAATATTGCTCAAAGGCATAACGGCGAAGAAGAATGGGTAGACGACTGCGCAGCCGCGTATGACGGCATTGGTACCAAAACGATGCTGGAGAGGGGGGAAGATGATGAGGAGCCACAAAGCTTGAGCAGCTCCGGTTAAGGTGATGAAGATGCTGATTTGGTATGGGGCAAGACCCAAGCCTCCCAGGGCCACGGGGGTGAAAAGAAAGACTGGGAAGATGGCGGTATAGGTGACTCCCAGGAATCCGATCCAGCAGAAGACGCAGAGAACCATGAATACGCCAGGTGCTTTGACAATCTCCATGATGGAGGGGCTATCATCCTTGGGTTTGACAACGCCATCTTCGGCCGGAGATTCACCCCTTTCGAGCGTCTCCTTCACAAATAGGGCGGCAATCACGGCGCCTGTAAACCCAATGACCGATATAACGAGGCTCGATAGCGCATAAGGGTAGTCAAGGAAGAATTGAACGTTTCCAAACAGTTTGGGATACTGATGTGCAGGATCAGCCAGGCCTCCTCCAACCAATGGGCCTAGGAAGATTCCCAGGTTGCCTGAGAAAGCAAACCAGCTGAAAGCAACGGCCTGAGTTTTGGTTGTCGAAATCTCGGAGAGCATCGTGCGAATCGTCACAATAGTGCCCGCGAACACTCCCGCAAGGCAACGGAACAGAATCATCTGCACGAGGGTCTTGGCCAGGCCAAAGATAGAGGTTGCAACGGACACGCCGATAAGACTGAATACGAGCACAGGTTTCCTGCCCACGCGGTCTGCCGCTTTGCCCCATAAGATCATCACCGACGCTTGTGTGAGGGAGAATAGCGACTCGATCAGGCCAGAGTAAAAGCCCACATCAGTGTCTGCGAGATTGCCATTTTCCTGTGCCATCTGGTTGATATAGGGAAAGATGGAGAAGAAGGCCATGGGTTCGATAAGGCGCGCATAGCAGAGGACGGTGACCTGCCATCCTGGCAGCGGCCGATCATCGTCTTCGTCATTCTGGTTGTTGCTGCTGCTGTCTCCAGCAGAGGTGGCAGGGCGTGAATTTTGGAGTGTCGTCAACCCGGACGCTACGGGGTCTGCAGCGGGAACGACGTCGTCGGTTGCCAGAAGAGGCGTCTGTTCGGTGGCCACAGCTACCACGGTATTGTCGTCGGATCTTGCCATGATGGCATCTGGAGCAGCGACTGGCGATGTATGTGCTGGACTTGATGATTTGATGTTCCAGGACCAAGATGCCTTGATATAAGTAGGTACTAAGTACAGTACCTTGCTGATCTAGGCAACCGAATTCTTGACGCTGCCGATCCCGGCCCGGGCTGACATCCAATAGTCAAAGGCCCGCTATGTCTACTTACAGACCTCTGTTGACCTGCCAAGGTTGACCGTAAGACGCGAGCAGCCACGATTCTTATGTACGAATCAAGCTATATATGCGGATACTTTCATCAATCTCATTGTTCGAGTCGTGCTTTGTGCGGTGGCACCACCGACCCCTGTTGCCCTTATTAAGAAGAATGGACTTGGATGCTATATCCAATGCAACGACATGCACATACTGATGGTCTCATCTAGACACAGTAGGGGACATGGTCTATGACCCTGGATTGCTTCCTGTAGCATGATACAGTGCCTCACGTTGAATGGCGCCGCGTTGGTGTGGTGGGCAGGCAATGCGATCGCGAGGGCACAGGGATTGGAAGACTTCCAAGGAAAGGGTCTTTTCCAAGGGTCTTCAGCAGCCTTCCTAATCAAGACCTCGCATTAGCTCTCACTTGCCGCTGGGAATTCCGAGCCCTCAGGCAGCCGCTCGGGTGGTTGGATTTTTTAATTTTTTTGATACCTTGGTACATTTCCTGGGCTGAAGCCTGGAGATGAGCCCAACCAGTTCGATGACGTTCGTAAGTATGAATTGTATTTGTATGGAAAAGCAGATGTTGGCATTGGATGTGTCTTTCTCGTTCGAATTCCGGGCACAGCATGTCGTGCTTGATGTGTACAGGTGCATTCTTGCGTTGGGTTGATCTGTGAAGTTCCGCTCGAGGTTGTTGTTCTTTTGGTGGCGTCGGCGGAGGGGAAGCCCGTTGTTGACGGTTTGGAGTCATTGGTACGAAGGCCAACATATCGATGTCTCCAACTATAAGAACTTCATGCTTGCTTAAAGACACTCCATAACGGGGTTCGTGGTATACAGTAGTGGGGGTTGAACCTTCCATACCATCTGTAACCGGCTAGCTGCCCCAGCTCAGGGCGAGGGTGGTATGGAGCAGGAGATCAACAACCACGTTGCTGCAATCTTTCGTCTTTTTTTATTGTTAATTTTCTATAGTTGTTGTTGGACTAGTAGTACTTACGCTCCCATCCTTATTTGTAACTTGGTATATTGTTATGACATTTTATTAGGCCTTCGCTTCCACCAAATGCGCAGCATTAGAAGGAATTTGTTGAGGTTTAAGTTTCGGCCTGCTTCCATGCTCGCCCGAGTACGATATGGAACGCCAGCTCGATCGTTACTCTAAACTCAAGGCTTCGAACAGTCTCAAACTCAAGCTTTGGATGCGGTCCTGTCTGAAATATAACCAAGATCAGCCTTACACATACACATTGAGGGAGCAGCTCGCCTGTGATCGCGATATCTCTCTCTCTCTCTCTCTCTCTCTCTCTCTCTCTCTCTCTCTCTCTCTCTCTCTCTCTCTCTCTCTCTCTCTCTCTTAAGTTCTGGGATGAGGGGGATGCCGTATCTCATTTTGACGTCTGGCCGTGTGCATGACAACGGCGGTAGTAAGAGTGATCTAGTGTCGCATGGCGTGCCATTGGGGTGGAGGGACCGACTGGACGAACCCAATACCTTGGTCTCACCTAGATAACAATGCATACACGTGATGCAACAGATGGTTGATGTATACCTTTTCCAGAGTAGTGATGATACGTCTCCTTCGAGTCTTTAGTGCCACAGACCAACCTTCCAGAAAAACTACCTGTAAGCTTGCAATATAGAAGCAAGCTTGGAACTAAAGTCATACACAATGGTCTTTTGGGACCATATAGTATTCTGGGGTACAACTAAGTAGCCGCTTGAGGCGATATATTAAAAATAAAATTACCTGTAAACGATTGTATATGAATGTCCAGTCTCCCGGCGCTAGTATGCAGCTCCAGGTTCTCAGACCAATGACATGCGCTATCACCCCCCTGTTTACGCCTAGAAAATGGTCGCTGAACACAGAAATGTTTTCTCTATGTGATTTTGTTAACGCTTTCGAAACACAGCAAATGCACGCCTTTGAGAGTCTGGGCCACGACTATGCTATGCCTCTTGGAACCCCTTGTCGAAAAATGGCAATGGGAAAGGCTCGAGGGCTAGACATCCATCATGACGGCAACGAGTACCGCCATAGCAGACTTGCTCCCTGAATTTCCGGTAACTTGTAGCCGTCTATCGCTTTCCCGATCCTGCGCCTGAATTTCGGTTTCTGTGGCTCAAAATCCACCTTGCGCTCGTCCCCAGTATCTCGTTTCCTCTTTCGACAAGATGCTATCTCCGTCCCAGGTCGCGCTAAACCCAATTTCAGCCCCGTCTCCAAGTCACGTTTGAATGTCCGTCTGAAGCGCATCCAGTCGACGTTGGTGGGTCCCGGACCTTGAAGATGAGCCGGTCCTTCTGTGATCATTGCTTTCGGGACGGTCTCGGTATCGGCGTCGATAAGGTCGGTAGCAAAGTAGGATATCTCGTTCTCGTGTGGAAGCCAGGGCTTTTCGTCCGTCCAAGGCATAGGATAGAAGCTGCAGATGCTCGTTTCGCTGTCAGAGCTGAACGAGGACTCCGAGGAGGCGCTCGGCGTGCTGGCCCGTGACATAAGGTCGTCCTCAGACTCGGGGCTTCCCGCCAGTAATCGTGGTCCTGGTGGAGTCGTTCCTCTTTGATAAATAGTCGCGTTCCTCGACATCTGTCCACTCCACGCATGGCTGCCGTGCAGTCGTTCTCCCGCACAAGGCAGTTCAGCCACCTCATATTGCACTTCCTGCTTCACGACGAAGACCAATTGCTCTAAACTCTCAAACACCCCCAGTCGTTGCAGGAGTCGGCCCATGTTACTCCTCGTGAGCTTCTTCCACCCCAATACAGGGTGCCACACGCCGGTATGCACACCATAACTCGTTCCAAAGGCTAGACTGTGCAGGTTGTCCCGTATAAGCGGTATCTTGCCCATGAACAAAAGCGTCCGTAGCAAATCTCGCTCGAGCAGGTACGATTCCAAAAGGAGGACGTCTCGGGTCAGGTCGACGTATTTTGTCGTACCTCCGAGCGTCAGGGCTTGGTAGTGATATAGTGAAAGCGAGCGAGATTCACGACACACGGCGGCAAGTGGCGGTGGAGGCTCGGAATATGGGTTAGCGAAGCGGAGACCTTGTTCAGCGAGTGTTTTCTGGGAGCCCGAGGCTGGGTAGATATCGAAGACCCGGGGCGGGGGGAGGGCGGACTCCCATATGCTGTTGCGTAATTCGGGAGGCAGGAGGGCGAATTTGTGAAGGGTGGTAGGGGCGGCCATGTCTGATGGTGAGTTGTTAAAGGCCGTGAGAATGGGGTCCGTTGGCTGTGGTGTTGCACCTATGACATAAAGTGGAATGGCTGCGGCAGTGAATCAGGAATATAAGATCGTAGGAAACCGCCAGGTCTCTTTTCCTTCTCTGGCCGCAACCACAGAAATACAAATCCTGCTGTTGCCGCTGTCAAGTTGTACACACGCGATCCAGCCTCCTCTTGATCTGTCGACCACGTCACACACCGACACGAGACAGAGAACCGCCAAAACTGCGCCGTGTGTCAACAGAGTGGATGAGGCAGCTTCCTTCTCCCCTCCCTTGCCTTGCGTATTCGCTAGTCCAAAGGCCGGTCTCCCGGACGAAGAGCCTCTTCGGTAAATTTTCCAAGCTTGTTGCCAATAACCTCAGCGAAATCCCCGTTGTGGAGGCTTGGAAACAATAAATGGAAGTGGAATCTCATGTATTCTGAGTGTGTGCGTTGGGCGGTGGCATGAGTCGCGATCGCACATGTGAATAAATTGGTTTACTCGTGCAGTCCAAGACGATCAGACAAGATAGTCGGTGTGTGGGTACGTGGGAAGGACAAGACGACATGCGAGGACCAAAGTCAAGACAAAGAGACGAAGGCAGCGTCGGCACCGCTTACCTGTGGAGCAGAAGTGCGGCGTTCATAGTACAAAAAGGCCCCTCGTCGCTTGACAAAGTCTGGGACACAGAACACTAGAACACACAGACAGGCTGGGAAGAATAGACCTTGCATCCTCGGCCTGCATAACAAGCCGGTGGAACTGTCAGAAAAGAGTTAGACATGTCACCCACCGAAAGTGCAACCTCTTTCTAGTGATATGCCGATGGATTGGGAGCTAAACAAACAATAGAAAAAGAATAAAGCTTCCGTAAATGGTCGTGACAGCGGGGGACCCTGTGAGAATCCATCTGATGCCAAGGAGGTGGCACGGGATGGAAACATGGATGTCAATGTAAGGCCATAACCTAGACAGGGATATGTGTGCGATAGCTGAGATGAGACCCATTATGTAGATATTGTTCAAATCTTGCGATAGCTCGTGTAAAGTGGATGGCGAGTCCTATAGTGCGGGCCACTAAACTCTGCCATGCGCACTTGAGAGCAGAGAGGCATTGGTCATGCTCGTGCCATCCCAGTCCGTCAGATCTGTGGACGGACCAGGACGTTGGGATCCTCCAAATGGAAGTGTTACCGAGTGGGAGGGAAGCCCATATCAGGAGGCTCCATCGCCATTCGGGGATTTTGTTCGGATGCTTGCCGTGGAACAAAAAGAACGGATGACTGATGACGACCGATCTGGTGAACCAAAGACTTTGCGGTGACTGGACGAGCAATTGGAGAATAGGGCGCACATTCGGTCGGACAGACTGGTAGACGAGGACCGGGGACTTCGGCTTGTTGCATTTTTATTGTATCCTAGTATGCGACCATCGAGCTGCATTATACTATAGAGACAAATGGTCGATCAACTCGCAACATCCTTTTCCACGAACACTATTGGCAGCATAATAGTCAACTTTTGGCGAAATCAGAGCAATTATCTAAATAATCAGAGAGTGAACTAGCGCTTCAAGGAAGTAATTGATAAATAGGATATCTTCGATGCGGAGAACTGCCTCAGGAAGATGAAGTTGATCAAACCGCGACGCTGGGGATGTCGAGCGTGTACGACTATCACTGTGCAAGAGCATCGGCATATATGCACAGACTCGGGCTGAGAAAGTTGACGCGCTCTATGGCCACCGGATGACGCTGCCAAGCGAATGTCTAGATTGTGTATCAAAGCTCACACCAACGATCAAAACACGAGTTTCGATACTTACTGCTAATCCCATCTCATGCTAGCACCTCTGTACTGATCAGCCGCCGAGGTCAGCCAGCCTTCCGAGGCCACGGACACGGAGCGCAGGAGGGAAGGAGGAACGTCAGACCGCCAGCAACAACACGGTCCTATGCAGGTGAGCAGACCGCTACTAGGATGGCAACGCGATGGCGTGCAGAAAGGCTTGCGTGGACACCGGGGCGACCTGTCGGTCATCTGCCACGATGGTGGGCAGAATGGCCATAAAGGACAAGTTGTTCGTCAAGTGCAATCTGCAGAATCCTGCGTGCGCGGGGACATGATCAATTAGGAGAGTCAAAAAGATTGGGTGTCGACGGGGATTTAGATTGAACTATTGATGAGGAGGCACACCTTGCAGGCCTGCTACCATAGAAAGCCTGCCTTGCCGTGCCCTGCAAGCCCATGGTCGCCAAGTCCCGAAATCTCCACTCTTGTACGGGATACGGAGCCCGGGCAGAGGCTCGGAGCTGGATATTCATTCCACCGGCACTAGTCCCCAAGGGGTAAGGTGTCCATCGAGCCGCCCGTTGACGGCCTTAAAAATTTCACGATGCGCGCCGAAAGCTACGCTTTTCTCCTTTTCTCTTTTTTCTTCTTCGTGCGGCGGCATAACTCTACAAACATTACCCGTGTTGCTCGATATCCTTCTCTCTCCGTGGATCTCAAGTGTCAGTTATGTCACAGATCGATAAAATTGCAGCCGACGTTCCTCGCCAGTCCATCCACTCAGGTCGTCGCGACGGTTCCTGAAAGGGAGCTGCGTTGATTTGGGTGGTGGCTTGGAGGTCGGACATTTCTTCCTGTGCGTTCTTGGTACCATAGTAGTATGGCGTAGTAGATCTTGGCGTGGTATTTTGATAGTTTTGCGCGAGAACTGCGAATGTGGTCATCTGGCGCCGTCCTTATTAGTGGTTGCATTGAATGGTCAAGTCGCATGAACCGCACAATATACAGAGACCACATGGCTGAGGGCTCCACAACACGATGTTACGTCCCAGCTGAACTATTGAACCTCATCTTGTCCTCGATTGCTCTTTTTCATTTGAGGTCTATGGATTTTAATGCGCCCAGTCTGGCCATTGCGACGAGCACAAATACCCGCATGCCAATAGATTTCCACAGACTGTTCGCGTATGAAGTGATCCAGAGGTGGAGGCCTCCTGCACCAGAGCGCTCGTGACGTAAATTCGTCGTGAATAATTTCTTAATAGCCCTTCCTGCAGGGTATCACCAATGTAATTTTCACGTGGATACGCGTTCAATGCAAGACGCGCCTCGCCAGGGTCGCGAAGTGATAATTGCTGTCTCAAGCCTCATCTCCGATCTTCTCCAATTTGCCCAGATCCCGCTTCTCGCCTGTGTCCCCGATCAGACGGACACGATCGATGCGTGTCTTTTCACCCTCCCCATCGCCAGACTCGACAAATATTACCAGGCTATTGATGTTCTGGAACTTGACAAATCGCAATGGAATGTTGGCAGTGCTGTCAGTATTCCAGTCTTTCTCGCTCAGCTCGATCATCTGTGTCGGGGCCTCGCCCTCGGCGTCGTCGAAACCAAGGTTGTGAGGCCGGTTGGTGAACAGTTTGATGACTCTGGGCCGCATAATGTCCTCGTCCTCGTCAGCAACGGATGTAATCTGAAAAAAGCGAGTAGTTAGTATAACGGACTGCCAGCTGCATACGGGCAGGGAGGAACATACTTGGAGGGTGTGCAGCTTGAGCATGGACATGAACGGCGTGAAGAGAAGCAATTGCTCATCTGTATCGCTGACAACCCAGTCCTTCTCCGTCTTTTTGCCGCCACTTAATGCACCTGGCTTGCTTGTGTCCAAAAGCACCCGTACACTACCGTACTCCTCGTCGTAGTTCAACAGCTCCGTTCTGGGAATTTCAACCTGATCTGTGACGTCGGTATAGCCGCGAGGTAAAGCCGCGCCTCGCCAGCCAAGCGACGAGCTGCCACTTCCACCACCACTGCCGCTAGGTCCTGCACTGCTTTCGCCGCCAGCATTTTGCGACTCCTGAGAGATCTTCTGAGCAAGCGACTGGAGCTTCATCGGATCGGCACCCTGAACCTTGTCGGCTACCTGGCCGTTTCGGAACATGACAAAGGTGGGCATGGCTTTTATTGCGTAGGCCTTTGCGATATCCTGTTGTGTATCGACGTTGACCTTGGTGAAGGTTACAACGTTGGGTTTGGACAGTGTAGAGGAAAGTTTCTCGTAGACGGGTGCTATGGTCTTGCATGGACCACACCAGTCGGCGTAGACTATCAAGGGTGCATTTAGTATAACCGGGTCAGAGGGCTTCTGTTGGGATGATCCAACTGCAACAGGGAGAAGAGCACCAAGAGTACGAACGTACAGTCTGCGATGACAACGGTAGAGCTGCTGAGCAGTTGGCTGAAATGCTCAGCAGACTGAATCATGATGGTCGGAGAAGACATTATGGCTAACGTGGCGAGGAAGGAGGCCACGAGTAAAGAAGAGGAGGGCGATTGTTGTTGAGTTGAAAGAACAGAGTGCAACGTTATTGTTGATCAACGACAGACAGACAGACAGGACGTCAGTCAAGCAGTGGCGGGGCTGCAGCTGTCCCCCTGTTCATGGAATTAGTAAGCCAAGTGAGCCTCTGCTATATTCAATTCAACAGACTGCTGAACAAACGAAGCTGGTACTTTCATCAAGATTGATGTTCTATTACGAGACACGTTTCTCTGAGGTTCCTCTCACTTGTATTCATAGATATGATAGTTTCCTCACCTCTAAAGTGAATGTACACACGTGCCATGCCCCAATAGCCGCCTCGGACCCTCATGCTGAGCCATACTATTGGACGATCACCAAGATGCTAAGAGGCGAGACTGAATGTGTATTCAAAGGGCGATTCCCTGGGTCGTCATCTCTTCTGGCGCAGATGTCGGTCTGAAGAATCACAATTGTTAAGATCGAATTGGAGGCACATAGGCCCTAGGGTTTGCATTGATGCTCATAATGGAACGCCGTCTGGCCATCTGTTCTACCAGAATTGGTACACCTCTCAAATCTCTACCAAGAGCGAACAAACCCAGCTGGTGACGCTCTGCGTGGCTGATGGTCTCACTGCAGTCACCGGCCCCTTTAAAATCACCGAACAGCCGAAGTCGACGTATTGAATAGTTCTCAGTATAGGTGCAATCGAGTCTTACCCTTGCCTCTGAGATCCTAGCTTCTACTCTACATTGGGGGCGACTGAGTAGTTCAGGGGTGGTCCTCCAAACCAGGAGGTACTCCCAACATGTACTTGTTGTCCGGTACGATATAGAGCAGGGCGGTGATGAAGCGGTGATTGTATTTGAAAAAGTGTCATACACACTTGTAGTATATGGTAGCCTGGGATAGGAATTCCAACTAAAAGTGATGGGGTGTTGATAGCCTTGCAGAACGTGCGTTACTTCTGATGCCCCCAGCCGCCAGGCCAAGCTGGACATCCACAAGACACTGCTATCGTGTCCCTATGCTGGGCCGAGGACGTTGGGTCGATCTCGGTTTGTCAAGGCACAACTTGTTCATCGGTGATAACCACTCACGACTTTCTCGCGGCGCTTTCGTGGATCGAGGAGAAGATTGAATGCCATGGAGAGTGTCACTCTCTGCCAATGAGACATGTTCAGAAACGCTCAATGAGCTGTGAAGGGCTGTCCGGAGCATGGCCACTTTTCCGTGAGTGGCCTGGGTCATCGTAAAGAAACCTCGAGTCTGACGTGCAATCAGGCCTATTGTCTGCCTCGCGCCTACTAGGAGACGTGAAAAGCATCAGATTGACGATTGGGAGACCGCTACCCATCACCTTCAGGCTCTAACCCTTCCTTATTACTTAGACAAGACTGACTAGTTTCAACCAACATGAGCATGCCTAGATCTGTTCTGATAGCTATCGTGTCTTTGTTGAAAGGGACAACACCGGGCCTACGGTATATCCCGCACTGGCTTGCAAATGTCGCTGCCCAACCAAGAAGCCAATGCGGCATGATCGGCCTCAAGACATTGCAAACGACGCTTCGCCCCTTGAGCCTTTCTAAAGTTTGGTCACGCGTCACTGGGCCAGTGGGGTCACTGACAGCTAGCGACGTGACATCTCGGAGAGATCCTTTTTGCGATCCAGCAAACTTCAGTTTGACTGCACATTGCGGGCCTGGACCTTGACCGTCCGCCTTGCGACCCAAAATGCTCAGGGCACACAGGGCCCAATGAACTGGGCTCAGCCTTGTTTCCATTCCCAAAGACATGGGAACGCCGTTGACATCGGGCTGGCAGGGCTAGACTATCTACTACTAGAGTATAGTCCTATGTAGATCGAAGTCTCTCTCTCGGAGTGGCCCGACCCTCCCTGCCCGAGGCTCCATTTACTATAGCACATTCGCGAAGTCGATGCAGCTTCCCTTGTAGCGAGCTGCGCGTTTTCTTCTGCCTGTTGGTGGGACGTACGACGGATAGCATAGGGTCGTCCTGTCACGACCTGTCAAGACCAAGCGAGCTTCCTATCGGGCAACGATTTTCCGGGATTAGTCGATCTTTCTCGACGGAGAAGCCCTCGTCAGGGACAGGCCTGTCTGCGACAAGGGCCTAATAGGCCATCAGTGTTGCAGCCACTCATGGGCCTGGACGCCCAACCACCTAGACATGTTCCCTGCTTCTGGTCGTTTTCCAGCCCTGCAGGCCAACGTCATCGGCTGGACGGAACTTCTCGTCGAACTGTCCAACTTCACGAAGCCTCAGAAACCTCCAATCGAATGGTGGCATGGCTGGGACAGTGACGCAAGTGCTTCCGCTGAAAGCATACCAGCTTGCGACCGAGGCTCGACCCCGGACTTCTCATGGGCTCGCGGTGCACTACCTTTCCGGGTCCACGACGTAGTCCCATGCCGCAGCCTTGTCGAAGCATATTCTGCAAGCCACCCGACGGGCTACCTGGCTATCTACCTGGTACTTACCTTGGCGCATCACGCACATGCAAGACGGCAGTCCTTATTACTGAGGCGCAGGTCTAACATATTGGGGGCAAGTGACGAGGGTCGGCAGGTGGGCGGTGTCATTTTATTGACGAGAGCTGGATATCAGACTAAAAGCCAAGGTGACCCGCCCTCAGACCGCAATGCAACAAGCGATGCAATGCTTTCAACCCGCACCAATGCCTGAATCCCATATGACTCTTGTCTTGTGATATATATACCAACTGTGCCCACCTTCGGACTTCCAAGCATCAAACCTTTTTTTAGTTCCCAGTTTCAAAACATTCCGCGCATCCTTACATACTATACTTGCGATCGCATAGCAGGCCCCCATCGCAACCACATCGGCCGCTCCACTTCGACCGAGGTCTGCCTGTCGGTCTCCAGGCATCCTCCTGATCGTGGTTCGCCTTGTCTCATCGTTATCGACTCAGCCTTCCCAAAATAAGCTTCACTTGGAGCCCAATCGACGCTGATATAAATCTTTGTCTTTGCCGCTCGCCAAAGGCACCGTGCAAGGCATATCTGCATTGACATCTGCGGCTGCTTGCTTTCTCAAAGGCTACGGGATCATCCGCCTACGGTTGCTCGCCTACAAGTCGTACTGCTGCAGTCACCCGGGCTAGTCAATAGTCAGTAGATATTCCTCATACTTTTCATTCCTCTGTTCCTTGCGTCTCTCCTCGCCATGTATTTCTACGTACCGGTTGAAAGGGGTATATATTTTCCTGCGCATTTCCTCCCACCCTTGAACCAAGACTTCACACGCTGCTTGAGGGCATCGTTGCTAACACGCCCATCTTCCAGTGCCTTACAGAGAGAGGCATCGTCACGCCAAGAAGGTGCTCTACCTGGAGCCACCTACTAATGGCAGTGTGACAGTCAGGCGCAAGATCACGACTGTTGTTCCACCGCCGCCACCACCACCTCCACCAC